>CAIGRO010105889.1:0-14163 GCA_903798355.1 Fraxinus baroniana | reverse complement strand
GACCCGACCCGAAACCAAAAAAAGGAAAAAAAACGTCTTCAACTAAGCCGGTCCAGCCTCAGTTTAGTTTTAGTTTTTTTTTTTTTTTGGGACAAGCCCAGTTAAAAGAAAAATTGAGCCTATTAGCCAACAGTCCAACCCAATTTAAATATAACCTAATTCATTCACCATCACCACATTGAACATTTGAAATCGTGGAGTAGCCGAGCAAGAACAGAGAAATCAATTCCATTCCATTCAAATTTCCAACAGGCCACAGGTTGGTTTTTTTGGCTCAGTTGAATCCGTCCCTGTCCAGCGTCCCTTATTTTTTCTTGCTGGTTTACTGTTGCCTTTTTTTTTTCCTTGTTGGTTTTGCCGACGGTCCCAATCAAATGTGAAGATTTTTTCTTGCTGGTTTTGTTGTTTCTTTTGTGTTGAATTTATAGTGGTTGTGGTCGTCGAAGTTATCCAATGATGTAGAATCTAGCTGGTGATTGGTGTTGTATAATTGGCACTCACCTTTGCTTATCGTGTTCTATATTTATGTGGAGTTGCATACGTTAGTGTGAACTGTGAATTGATTTGATTCTTCATTCTCAATAGTTCATTTATGTGTTTAATTCTGAAAAACATTTGGTCGCTTTTGAGAAAATTGTAGAATTGATTCCATGGTCTAAGCTTGAGTTTGTCATGTTTTTTGAGATTTGTGGTGAACCACATTACTTAATTATACCAGTTTATAACTTTCAGTTCTATGGTTTATCTCCATGAGTTTGACATATTTAGGATAGTCAAAAAACATTTAATAAATTTTTGTGTAGTAAATTTTTCTCAAACCGATCAATCCAACCCAACCCGACCGACACATGGTCGGGTTGGGTTGGATTGGGTTGAGTAAGGTTTCAACATTTACATGGGTTGGGTTGAGTTGGATTTCTAACAAACCGACAATGTTTGGTTGGATTGGGTTTGGATTGGGGCAAAAATTGACCCGACCCGACCCGACCCGACCCGACCCACCCCTAATTAGGGTAGTTGAAAACTTTATTAATATATTTGGTAGATTGTTTAAAAATTATCTAAAGAAAGACAAAATAATCCAATTTATCAAATTACAATTACAAACGATAAATTCTGCCCTCGTGTTCTCGAGTTGCGGACAACAATTCGAACTGAGGCAATCTTTCAGAATTTGCCCGGTTTACGACTTTGCTTTTCATTGTAATTGCCATTAGCGCGTATGCGTCAACTCATAAGGATCATGCCAAATAAATAATAATTTGGTAGATCAAATACTTGAATTTAAAGATTATTATTCTTTAATAAGCCACCATTTTGCAAGGTGTATTAAGAGTAAAAATTCCACATAGTTGAAATATAAAAAAATATAATTAATCTAAGCCTCATTTGGCTTTCTTACATCTGTCAAATAAATTGACATTGATAACAAATTTATTGAGAAAAAAGTAGGTACTACAAAGATTAAATTAAATCACATCCCTGAAATCCAAGTGTCAACCAAATGGACATAAACTACAATCACAACAAATAAACTCAATCTCTGAATCAAAAAAGCCAATTCTTGTATGACAGGAATGTGATTTAATTTAATCTTTGTAGCCTGAAAAACTTCCATATGCATACATCATACATGCATGTATGACAGGACAAATGGAAGCATATGCATATGAAGATACACAGCATACACGGAGAGACATCAAAAATATCTTCAGAGCATCTCTGAATATGGACCACAAGCCTCTGGAGACTTGATGCATTCTTCGAACGGATGACCTCGCTCTCCACATTTGGAGCATACAGACTTTGATTGCATGTCATTGGCATTTTCGCTCAATTTTAAGCACTCCTACATAGGCATGGAAAGGTAAGGGTCGGGTTGCAAATTATTATTAGGAAAGAGATAAAAAGTTATTGTGACTTACAAAACCCGAGTGGTCCGACTCCCCACAGTTGAAACAGGAAACATGCCTAGATCCTTCCATTTTTTCGTTGAAGCAGCATAGATGACCAAAAGCTTTGCAAATGTAGCACTAAATACCCTGTAAAGAAGGATTTTGCTTATATAAACCCCGTTAGTATATAGGGAAGGAAATTATGTTGTCACTTACGACTTCATGAAGGAAAACGCTTCTTGTTTATTTAATTGTGGAAAGGTAAGACAAAATGAAAGATCGCTTTGTTTAATTGTAAAACAGAAGAAAACTCTACATCTATACATGCACATAGAGCTATAAATGGATCGGATATGGATATAAAACTGGCATGTCCATATCCAATCCGAAAAGAATAATTATTCGATATGATTCGATAACCTAAAGGATTTTTTATTATTAAATCCATATCCAATTTTCTATGTTATCGAATATTCGATCCGAAATTAAAAAAATTAGAAAAATGAAATCAATGTTGAAATTAACTTCTTCTTTTTCCCAATTTTTTCAATTTTTAAATGGGTTTAATAGTTATAAATTTTTCAACTTTTTAAACTTTTAGTCAGTTGAATAGAAAGGCACAAAAAATTGCTTACCTATAGAGGATATCTCCAAACATTTTGTCAAAACTTTCGATGTGGGATAAGAATTTGCTTTTGGCTATAGTACATTGCACATTTAGTTTCGCTGTAGTGTATTATACATTTGGTTTAACTGAAATGCATTGTACTATTATACAAATAGTTATTTATATTTTATTAAATTAATCGTTTTTCCAATCTTTTATAAATTACTAGTTGGTGACTTGTTTAATGCACGAGTTTTGTAGTTATTGTGTTTTTGTTAACGTAGGAAATGATATTTAGGTCGTGACTATAGATTGCACGTAAAAGACTATTTAGTCATGGGAAATAATATTACATGTAAACATTNAGTTGGTGACTTGTTTAATGCACGAGTTTTGTAGTTATTGTGTTTTTGTTAACGTAGGAAATGATATTTAGGTCGTGACTATAGATTGCACGTAAAAGACTAGTTAGTCATGGGAAATAATATTACATGTAAACATTAGGTATATTAAGTTTGGATGAATAAAATATAAATTATAAATGAAAATCTGCATTGCCTTGCAAGTTATGTACATGGACAGTTATCAAAATGAACCTTATAAACATTTTACCTTATAAACATTTAACAAGGATAAAGGAAATATTCATTGAAAGCAACATCCACTGCAATTTTTCGCCTGTATGTACCCATTTTGTCCAACGAAATTGATTCTATTGGTTGTCCTAAAATGAAGCATTCAATGTATTTTAGCACAAAGACTCTACAATTAGACCTGAAACAATATAGTATTAGACTATTAGTAATGTTAGTATGAAAGTAAATTCAAGAATAAATTTAACTCTAAGTAATCAAATGCTTACCCACTGTTTCTAAAAGCAAGAGAGGGTATAATACGCATCTCCATTTTTTCGTTTTTGTATTTTTCTAGCTCCTGTCTGTCAGAAGACATCAATAACCTTTGAATTAAAATTGACATTGCTTTTGCATGTAGCTTTATTTCGTCCGAAGTGTGAATGTTGTGGCTACAATCATATATCTGAAATTTTCATTCACGTATATCCATATACCAATTGTTGACCGGCATTGAACATGGAATTAGTAGATAATTGCATTTTTTCCATAGAATTCCAAAAATTGGTAAGATACCAGTTACATATTGCTGGAAAACAACATAGCTCGGTGAATTCCCCTTTTCAAGTCCTTGTCTCACACTTTCTTGCCATATCATACAACGAGCACATTCATCTTCAAATGAAAAATCTAAGATTGCATACTCTTTAGAGACGCGAGGGGATCTATCAAGAATCAATCGCCTCAACAGCATTAACTCCGTGTTAATAATCTAACGAAATAGATAAATTGAATGAGACATTAATTACGTACTGTAATTATTATTTGTAAATTTAACTAACCGTAACATAGAGATTTTCAGATGTATTTTGTATAGTCTGTAGCATGTCTCGTCCGTACTTGTTCCCACTTCCATCGTCCCAACTGTAGAACGAAATTTGAATACAATAGAATGAGAATTGTAATATGTGAAGTAATAAAGTATAAATAGATTTCTTACTCTGATGGACTTTTCTCTATCCAATCTCTCATAGTTATGTATCCATCCATAGAAAAGTCTTCTAAAGGAGATTTGGATGACGATGAAGATTGACCGTCTTCTCGGTTCTTATTTATAGGAACATCCTATTGTAGAGAACTTATAATAGCTTCCATATTAGATTTTCAAATAGACAATTGTTCCATCACGTTCATCAATAAAAGATTTGATTGAACTTATGCTGGTATCTACATAGGATTTCATGGATTGGATGTTTTCATGGTGATCCCGTTGCCATTGTTTCTGTTGTTCAAATAGTTATTTTTGATTGTCAAGAATTGTTTGGTATATAGTTTCGTGCTTTCCTGATTCTTAAACCATGTGTCTTTAAATTATCTTACAAAGTAGACACTTATGATACTAAATGTTGCTTATAGATGCTAAGCAGTTCATCCATTTGATCTTTTGTAATATAATCATAGCGAAAAGAAGAACTTGACTCAAATTCAAACGTAGTACCCGGTACATTTGTTTGATGCTCGTGTGTGGTAGTAGGTGGGATTTCAAATTCAAACGAAGTACCTGGAGCATTTGTTTGATGCTCATGTGTGGTAGTAGGGGGATTTCTATTGCTACATTGTCGAATGTCCCACTGATAATAGCATCTAATACATGTTGATTATCTGGTGACAGTAAGAGCGTTGTGTACTACAGAGTTTCTAATTCTTCTGTGAGCGTCAGAACAACAACTACTTCAATCTGTAATCATGGAAGATTAAACTGTAATTTCTTAAAACAAACAATTTAATAACTAAATATTATTAAACAATTAAATTACATTGGATTTTAAAATACCTCTTCGGCAGCTAAAGAAGCCAAGAAGTCTCTTACTATTTTTTCAGTCAAGAATTTGTTTGGTTTCCATTTATGCATTCTTGAACACTGTAAGGTTTTATATCTATGACGGCCAAATTGTTGTCCAATTTTTGGAATGCTTCATATATCCAACACTGAAAAATTATTAGCAATAAGTATTGTATGTTAAAAATTTATTTCTTAGAGATAAATCAAAACTTATTAAATATATAAATAAAATACCTGGAATGCAAGTTGAAATCCATGTATTGAATATTTACGACATGTTTGTTGGTTCTTTTGTATTCTCCGTGATCATTGTTGCAATGAATTCAACATAGCAAAATATGATATACGGCCCCATGGATAAATAAGAAATTCCTCGACGTTTTCAACCATGCCCAATGTTGTGTAATCAATGTATCTTCAAACTGGTTTTAAAACACACTCGACCAACATGACTAATCCCAATTTAAATTTTTCCTCTGCATTTTCACATACATGAAATGCTTCGGAAAGCATTACCATAGTAATCATCTTCGTTCCATGAAAATAAAACATTTTTAAGTCGTTCATTACTGGAGTCAAGTTCGGCAAATACTTCATGACAAGGTAATCCATTGATAAGACAGAATTCTTGCATACAAAATTTGGCAAAATGATCACCTAATCTTACCCATATTTCATTTATTTTCCCTGAATCAACAATCCTAAATATAGACTCGTGTATTAATTTGTTACAGAATTGTTATTGTTCTATTCTATAGATAGTTTTATAAATAAATCCATGCAAATTGCTGCTAAATACTAAAACTTGTTTATTTTCATCAATAAATCGTATGAAATCTGTGACTGAATGATTGAAAATTGGTTGATGGTAGCAAAAAACCACTGAGTTGGGGAAATAATATATTCAAGAGACGTCTGCACAAATTAAGAAATAAATAAATTCAAATTGGATATTAAATTAAATATAAAGGAAGCAAAAAATAAATAAAATCGAAACCTCCGCGTGCGAAGGCTCCACCCTCAGCTTGCGGGACCTCCACACGCGGAGGTTTCAAATTTTATTTTTATTTTTTTTGCTTTTTTTTTCTTTATATTTAATATCCCATTTGAATTTATTTATTTCTTAACTTGTGCAGATTTCTCTTGAATATATTCTTTTCCCTGGTTTTCTGCTACCATCACCCAATTTCCAATCCTTCGGTACATTACAAATTTCATACAATTTATTGATGAAGATAAACAAGTTTTAGTATTTAGCAGCAATTTGCATGGATTTATTTATGGAACTATCTATAGAGTAGAACAACAATTCTGTAACATATTAATACACGAGTTTATATTGAGGATTGTTGATTCTGGGAAAATAAATGAAATATGAGCAAGATTATGTGATCATTTTGCCAGATTCGGTATACAAGAATTCTGTCTTAACATTGGATTACCTTGTCATGAAGTATCTGCCGAACTTCACTCCAGTAATGAACGATTTAGAAATGTTTATTTTCACGGAACGAAGATGATTACTATGGTAATGCTTTCCAAAGCATTTCATGTATGTGAAAATGCAGATGATAAATTTAAATTGGGATTAGTCATGTTGGTCGAGTGTGTCTTAAAACCAGTTGGAAGATACATTGATTACACAACATTGGGCATGGTTTAAAACGTCGAGAAATTTCTTATTTATCCATGGGGCCATCTATCATATTTTGCTATGTTGAATTCATTGCAACAACGATCACGGAGAATACAAACCAACCAACAAACAGATCATAAATATTCAATACATGGATTTCAACTTTGCATTCCAAATATTTTATTTATATATTTAATAAGTTTCGATTTATCTAAGGAATAAATTTTTAACATACAATACTTATTGCCAATAATTTTCCAGTGTTGGATATATGAAGCATTTCCAAAAATTGGACAACAATTTAGTCGTCGTAGATATAAAACCTTACAGTGTCCAAGAATGCATAAATGAAAACCAAACAAATTCTTGACTGAAAAAATAGTAAGAGACTTCTTGGCTTCTTTAGCTGCCGAAGAGGTGTTTTAAAATTCAATGTACATTTAATTGTTTAATAATATTTAGTTATTAAATTATTTGTTTTAAAAAATTACAGTTTAATCTTCCATGATTATATATTAAAGTAGTTGCAGTTCTGACATCCACAGAAGAAGAATTAGAAACCCTGTGGTACACAACACTCTCGTTGCCACCAGATAATCAACATGTATTAGATATTATTATCAATGGGACATTCGACAATGTAGCAGCAGAATCCCACCTACTACCACACATGAGCATCAAACAAATGCTCCAGGTACTTCGTTTGAATTTGAAATCCCGCCTACTATCACACACGAGCATCAAACAAATGTATCGGGTACTACGTTTGAATTTGAGCCAGGTTCTTCTTCTCGCTCTGATTATATTACAAAAGATCAAATGGATAAACTGTTTAGCATCTATAAGCAGCATTTAGTATCAGAAGTGTACTTTGTACGATAATTTAAAGACACACATGGTTCAAGAATCAGGAAAGCACGAAACTATATGCCAAACAATTCTTGACAACTAAAAATCTAATATGGAAGCTATTATAAGATCTCTACAACATAACTTTTATAACCTCCCATCGCCTACTTTTTGAACAAAGAAGATTATCATTTTTCTAAAGATTTCTTATGAAGAGAGAGGATAAATTTGGAAAAGAAAATATGTCCTGAATGAACAGTGCACGAAGGATTACCTCTTTTAATAGAAGAAGGAATAAAACTTTAACTCTCCAAATATTTCAATTAACGCTATTATATCATATCTTGTTCATCAAATAAATTTATTTTGTAAAGCTCTTAAAACTACATTTGGTACAATAATTTGTATGTATTATTAAATAATTTTTAGATTACTTCAAAATTTTAAATAACATAAAATAAGAAAATACTTTTATTTTACATATTTTTACGTTTAAGCTTCATCTAGACTCGCTAGCACAAAACCTCCATGTCTCGCCTGCATCACGCTGTTTAGAGCACTGTGTACACATGAATTTTCTTTCTTTTTTTTTTTTTATGTTTTGAATTTGATGATTTTTTTAATTTTCTCATTTATTTATTTTAGTAACAAATAATATGTCATAAAAATATTTTACCGACTCAACTATTTATAACAAACCGGATCGGGTTGTTAACTGATCGAATTGATATGCATCTATATTTGATCAATTTAATAAACGGATTATTGAATTCGAATCTTGATCGAATTATCTATCTCCCATTAATTTCATCGGATTCAGATCAAAATTCAATCAATTGACAGTCTCACCTATGCAACAAGAGGAGTGCCGAATTCTATAAGGTTTATATCTAAATAATATCATTATAGAAGGATGCTTTCCACATAGAAAGTTAATAAACACTTAACACAGATGCAAGAAATATGGTTAAAAAAAAAAAAAGAGTGTTGAAGATGATCAAGTAAAATAGGAAAGATGTAATATTAACGTAGGAAAGCAAATAATATGTATCAATGTAATTAATTTGTTTCCATTCAAGAAAAAGATAGAGCTATTATATAGGCACTAGAATAGGATCTAAATTGCTAAAGTCACGGCCTTGGTATTGAATACAAAACATTTTGAACATTTTATTATGTACTTATCTTTTTATTATGGTATCAGAGCCTTGTTTACTAAAATTCTAAAGAACCTCCAAATCCTACTCTTTGCCATGGGAGACGAGAACAACCCAAAGAAGCTAACTCAATGAGCATGACATCCAAACTTGATAAACCCAATCAGTTACTGTATCTCCACCATTCAAATCAGCCTGGTATGGTTCTTGTATCACAACTTCTCACTGAAGGGAATTATAGCACATGGAACCACTCCATGACTATGGCCCTAACAGTTAAAAATAAATATCGCTTTGTTGATGGATCTAGCGGTGGATCCGCTGTGACAACCTTGTCAAGACTTGGATATTGAGTTCGATCACCAAAGAAATTACAGTTAACATGTTCTATCGTAATGGAGCACAAGTAGTTTAGGATGAATTACGGGAACGTTTCTCTTAGGTAAGCAGCGTCCAAATATTCCATATTGAAAACGAGATACATGATTGTGTTCAAGGGACCATGACTATTGGCTCCTATATCACCAAACCCAAGGGATTATGGGATGAGAGAGATGTTATTTGCCCTATTCTAGCCTGTCATTGTGAAACTAACAAATTGGAGTAGTCCTATCGAGAAACACAGGATTAACTGAATCTTTTGCTACGATACGTAGACAGATATTGACAATGGATCCTTTGCCCAAAGTCAGCAAAGTTTATTCTCTTGTGCTCGGACATGAACAACGACAAGATGTGTCTACAGGAAAGCGTACAATTCAGCTCGAGGCAGCAGCGTTGTCTGTCAAAGATTCGAACAAAAAATGCTATAATTACATATGTGGAAAATGTGGCAAAGATGGACATAATATGGAGAGCTGTCGGGCACATTTGAAGTGCACTTATTTTGGGTGGAAAGGCTACAAAATTGAATTCTGTCGAAAACTGAAGAAGTCAGAATCAGATCAATCATTCTAAACCTCCACAGCCAACTAAAGCAATTCATTTACTACTATGCAACAAGCCGAAAATAATGACATGTCCAACTCCTTCCCTCTACTCAAGGGTAGTGCCAACAAATCCTGCATATGCTTAGCAACAAGAAGTCTTCCATGGCAAATTATGTGGGTAATTCCTTAACTCGTGATGAACTTTTAGGTGAAGTTACTTTGCTTTTCTTCTCGAGGTAAGAAAGTCTCATGGATCCTTGATAGTGGAACAATTAATCATATTGCTTGTAGCCCTGTATTACTCACAACTTCAAACGTTGTTGATAATAAAACAGTAGAACTAGCAGATGGTTCTCTTGCTAATGTTACACATGTTGGTCGAGTTGTATTCTCGTCCAATTTGGTTCTTGATAATGTTCTGTGTGTCATGGTCTTTCAATTAAACCTTATTTCCATAAGCAAGCTCACACAATACTCCTTTCGTGTCACTGTATTTCTTACTCATTTTTGTATGATACATGACCTACGCTCGGAGAAGATGATTGGGACAGTAACTAAACGGGAGGGCCTCTACTATCTTGATCAACAACAGAAATCATCGTGCATTTCAATCCTTTCCTCACCCTCCATTTAGCATCAACACATTGGACACCCTTCAAATAAAGTGTCTATTTTATTTCCCTTTTTGGATAAGAATAAGTTTTGTAATACACATAATTGTGTGATTTGCCCCTTAGCAAAACAAACTAGATTACCTTTTTCCTTGCGTGAAATTTCTAGTAAATCACATTTCGAGAAATTACACGATATTTGGGGTGGTTACCATATCACATCTCTTTCTGAGGCTCAGTATTTTCTCAGCATTGTTGATATTTTACTAGATGCAAATGGGTTTATTTGATGAGTTACAAATGTGAAACTCAAACTCATCTAATCAACTTCATTAATATGGTTGAAACTCAATTCTTCCAAGGTCAAAGAAATACGTAGTGATAATGGCCTTGAATTCACACTCAAAGACTATCATCCATCTAAGGGCATTATCCATCAAACCAATTGTGTTAATAATCCACAACAAAACGGAGTAGCTGAGCGCAAACATAGACACTTACTCAACATGGCACAAGCTTTACTTTTTCAAGCCCATCTTCCTAAAAACTTTTGGGGGGGATGCCATTTTAAATGCTGCCTACCTTATAAACCGCACACCTACACTAGTTTTGCAAGGGAAAACACCTTATGAGCGGCTATGTAAATCAACACCAAATTACTCAAGTGTTTGGATGTTTGTGTTTTGCTTCTATTCATGCTAAAAAACCATCCAAATTTGACAAACGTGTAACCTGTTGCATCTTTCTTGGCTATCCTCATAGGACAAAGGGATATCGAGTATATGATATTGAGCTTCGCAAGCTTTTTGTGTTTAGTGATGTTACTTTCTTTGAAAATGAGTTCTATTTAAGCACACTTCCACTGCCGCTGATAGCCCCATAAAACCAACTCCAAATGACTCTATTTTTTATGATGATCCTATCATATCACTAAGTCCCACCGAGACAAACACATCTACTTCACCGAAACATTCACATTTACTCTCAGTCCTACACCACCTCCCGCACGCCGTCACTCTACAAGACCAACCAAACAATCTACTTTCCTTTAGAATTTTCATGTGGAAGCAAACCTCCCATTTAACATGGTCACAACATCAGGTATGCCGTACGATCTCAATTTGAAATCAGGGAAAAATGATGCTTTAAAGCTTGGTTGTTATCATTACTTGTTACACGACATATATAGCTAATTTACAAGACTTGAATATTCTAGAATAATGTACCATTGGCATGTCTAACAGATTTCTACCAGCTGGATAATAGGTTACACTACCACTCCTGAAAATTAGGAACTATAGCATCTACCGTGCATTCTGTTAGGATGTTGTATGTATGTTGGCTGAAATGAATCATTCTAACACCCCCCTCAAGGTGAAGTGTGTTCCAATGCTCCAAGCTTGTCCCTAAGAAACTGAAACCTAGAACATGACATAGGTTTGGTCAGAAGATCTGTTGTTTGGTCTGAAGTAGGTACATATTTAATCTTCAACTGATTTCCAAGTACTTTGTCTCTCACAAAGTGAGCATCTGGCTCTATGTGCTTCGTGCGAGCATGATAAACCGGATTTGATGCTAAAGCACTGGCACTTAAGCTATCACACCAAATGAATGGGACTAACTTCTGTGGAATTTTCAGTTCTTCCATTAGCGACTGAATCCAAGTGATTTCTGAGGCACAATGAGCAAGTGCTCTTTATTCTGCTTTCGTGCTCGACCTGGCCACCACGTGTTACTTCTTGGAACACCATGATACTAAGTTATCCCCAATGTATACACAATATCCCGCGGTAGACCTTTTGTCATCTGGTCAAGTGGCCCAATCAGAGTCAGCAAAAGCAGTGATGTCGATGCTGTCATTCTTTTGGATAGCAAGTCCATGACTTAGTGTTCCCTTCAAGTACCTGAATATCCTTTCAAGTATCTTCCAATGAGTGTCTGTTGGTGCTTGAAGAAATTAGCTCAACCTATTCACAGAATAAGTGATATCTGGTCTTGTGTGAATCAAATATTGAAGGCCACCAATCGCACTTCTGTATAAGGTGGGATCCTTCATTCCTTGTCCATCAGTTTTCGAGATTAGTTTTCCTACTGCTATAGGTGTTAGGCTGGGTTTCAATTTTTCATAGCCAAATCTTTTTAGTAACTCAGTGGCATATCTTGTTTGACTCAGGTACAATCCAGTTGAGTCTCTCTGTGCTTTAATTCCCAGAAACAGTTTTAGGTTACCCATGTCTTTGAGTGCAAAACTGATGTTCAACTTATCGATGAACTCCTGCAAATGTTAACTGTTGTTACCTGTTATTACTATGTTGTCTACATATATCAAGACAAACAGCACATCAGATTCTTTTGCCAGAAAGAACAGAGAGTTGTCCGCTTTAGATTACTTGAAGTTCCATTCTAACAAGGTATTCTTCAACCTATCGTGTCAGGCTCTTAGGGCTTGCCTCAAACCATACAATGCCTTTTTTAACTTGCACACATAGCCAAGATGCTCTTCATTAACAAAACCATGTGGCTGGTTCATATAGACTATCTCACTCAGACTGCCATTCAGAAAGGCGTTATTTATGTCGACTTGTCTGATTTTCCAATCCTTTGCTACAGCAAGTGTCAAGATGATCTTTAAGGTTGAAGCCTTAACAACAGGGCTAAATGTCTAATTGAAGTCTACTCCCGCAGTTTGAAGAAAACCCTTAGCAACAAGTCTGGCCTTGTGCCTTTCCACTCTTCCTGTTGAGTCACGTTTCACCTTGAACACCCATTTGTTACCAATGATCTTCATTCCAGCCTTATGTGGTACAAGTTCCCATGTATTATTCTTCATTAGAGCATCATATTCTTCTTGCATAGCTTTCTTCCAACATCCAATTGATAGTGCTTCATCAGCATCAACTGGTTCAGTTTCTGTTGAATCATCCACTGTCAAGCTTGCATAAATTTTTGGCTTAAAAATTCCAGCCATGCTTCTAGTGATCATTTGGTGTCTAGTGTTCTGAGTCACATTTCCACTTTGCATAAAGTGCTTCACCCGATTCATTTCTAGCCTCAGTTTCAACTTGCTGATTTTGAGATATCTCATGAGTAACCAGTTCTTCATTATCTATCTCATCCCGATGATGTTCTGCATCTAATTCTTCTTCCCCATTAGTTCTACTTTCTCCATCAAGGAGGTCTGCTGAAGGTAAAGCATCAGGTTGGGTTGCAGCAGTTGCAGTCTGTGGTGAGGTGTTATGACTGAATTTAACAAATGGAAGAAGACTTGGGACATTATCATGCGTGGATGGTTTGATCTTTTTCTTTAGGAAACCTGTTTCAAAGGGGAATTCATTTTCATTGAACACAACATGTCTAGAAATGTATACTCTACCACTTAAGCTCAGGCATTTATAACCTTTTTGTGAATCACCATGGCCTAGATAACAGGCACAACCAAAAATTTTAAGTTGTTTATGATCAGTCTTTTTTAAACAGCATTTGATAAGGTGAGCTGTGATGAAGTACTGGTGTGGGTAATCTATTGATTAAATAGGTTGTAGCTTTGAACCAGTAATGGAGTGGCATTCGAGCCTGGGCCAAGAGGGTTAATCCAATTTCTGTAATATGTCTGTGTTTACGTTCGGCTCTCCCATTCTGGACTGATGTGTAAGGGCAGGAGTGTCTTAATTTAATGCCAGACTCTAAGGCAATTTTACTGAAACTCCTAAACTCCCCACCCCAATCAGATTGTAGTAATTTAATTTTCCTATCTAGCTGATTTTCAACAAGTTTCTTGAAGTGAGTAAAGATGGTTAGGACTTCTGATTTGTGTTTCATGGGATATATCCATGTGAATCTGGTTTGGTCGTCTACAAAAATTATATAATACCTGTGTCCTGTGGTAGAGTTCAATGGAGCAGGTCCCCACACATCTGTGTGAATAAGATCTAAGAGATTTTGAGCTTGTGACAGGGAAGTGTTAAATGGTAAAGTGTAGGGGTGGGCAAAAACCTGCCCAACCCGATCAACCCAACCCAACCCGACCAGGTTGGGTCGGTTTTTTTCCATTTTTTTCTTGGGTT
>CAIGRO010105876.1:0-35302 GCA_903798355.1 Fraxinus baroniana | reverse complement strand
TTTTTTTGAAGTGATGTGATGAAGGATATGTGGTTGAAGAAAAAAGAAAAGTTATTGACGTGATGAAAAATATTATTTTATTGAAGAATGTGTGGTTAAAAATGAGTAGAAGAATGAGAATAAAAAAATAATGTAGATCAAACAGAGGCTAAATATTAATGACAATGACTTACTAACTTGTTCATTATGCATAGTTATGTTAATTAAATTTGTACCCTCTAAGAAAGTATACTTTAAATTCTAAAAACTATACTTTGATAAAATTTATATATGAGAATTGATAATTTAATAAAAAAATATTTTTTTAATTAAAAAAGTGCGATTCGATTTTTTTTGCGGTTTTTTAAATTTGGAACATAAACCAAATCATTTTGAAACGGTTTGNCATTATGCATAGTTATGTTAATTAAATTTGTACCCTCTAAGAAAGTATACTTTAAATTCTAAAAACTATACTTTAATAAAATTTATATATGAGAATTTATAATTTAATAAAAATATTTTTTTTAATTAAAAAAAGTGCAGTTCGGTTTGATTTTTTGCTGTTTTTAAAATTTGAACCCTAAACCAAATCATTTTGAAACGGTTTGGTTCGGTTTGAGAGAAAAAAATTGCTGGTCCACATGGACCCAAACCAACGATTTCGGTTCGATTTGCGGTTTCGCGATTTTTTTTTGCAGCCCTAAAGTTTTATATAATTTTTTATTTACAATTTAAAGACTAATTAAAAAAATACAAAATCTAAAAATTCTAATGTATGTTGTAATTAGTCTAAAACTTTAAACTCTAACCCTAAGAAATCAAGACTGCTTCGTACTTTCTTACATTTGGGCTCACATCAGATTGTTGTATTTCAAAAGTTAGTACATGTTAATTTTTACAAATTAGGCTTTTTATGAATCAAAAAAATCAAACTAGATTGTGGAGTAAGTTGATGAATCAAATTATTTATTCTTTGCAATTCGAACTTTTTACTTTCATGCATTGTTTACAAACTTAAATGAATTTTTAATTTATTTTTATAATGTATGGCAAATGAGTTTGATATATTCATTTTTTGGTCTATGGTTTACTTTTTTTTGTTATCTTGAGTTCGTTGTTCTCTTTTGAAATATATTTTTTTCCTTTTTTATTCAAACATAACGAGTTCAATATGTGGACGGTAATTACTTGATACAATATAATTATTTATCTAATTTGTATTTTTTAAGTTAAATCTTTTTAAAAGTAGAAGAATTTAAGTATTGTTCATAATTAAATTATATGTTCTAGTATGCCTCACTATTGATCGAATAAAATTTATTAAGAAAAAAATTTATTCTTAAATTATAATTTCAATTTTGATATTTCAATTTTCTCCTATTTTCGTAGTTTTTAGTATACACTATTTTGCTTCTTGGAAATTTTTAACTGAACTTTATCCCTTGCACAAATATTTTCGAGTAGTAGTATGTTAGGTATATGTACTAAAAGCTTATTAAGAGCTTTTTTGATACACATTATTTCTGAAAAATGCATTTTATAATAGTAGATTGATAGAGAATGTGTGATTAAAAAATAAAAAAATTTAGATTTACGTGTAATAATATTTTATTGAAAAATATGTGATTGAAAAGAAAAGAAAGAAAAATTAGTTTTGAAAATAATGTGTGTCAAACAAGGGCCAAATGTATATAAAATATGTTTTGGGTAGAACTTAAACGGAATTGGAACCGATGGTTTAGGTTTGGTTTTGGTTCCAATATTCACTAGGATCCGAATAATTCTATTTATGAAGTACCGAAGTATAATAGGTGGTTTTGGATGTTGAAATACCTATACCGATCCACCCGACGTCTAGACGTATTGAATAGCATATAGTAAGCCCTCCTTTGGTGGCCTTTAAATTTAAAAAAAAAAAACTATGTTTTGAATGGTATTTTTTTAGAGAATGTGAGATTAAAAAAGAGTACCTCTATTTACATCCACAATTGTTCTTATTCATCCCACTCTATATTTCTCCCTATTAACATATTAGGATTTTTAAAAATAATTATTGTCATCTACGTCAATTTCCATTATTTTCCTTATTAAATTCATTTATTTAGACACTATAAATCCACAAATTATTTATAAATTTATCACACTCTAAATATATTCCTAATACAATAAAATCAATATATTTATATGAACTTTATTGTTAAGTTACTGAGAATGCAATACTTCTGTGTAGAACTAAAAATAATTAATAGCGGGGGCAAGATTCTCATTTTCTGACATGATTTTATTCTTTGGAAAAAAAAAATGATGAACTAAATTCTAAAAAAAAAACAAAGAAAAAAAAGAAAAAAGAAAAAGAAACAACAACAACAACGTAATCCTTACTTTTTCAAATTCTTCTTCATAAATTGCTATGTCTTCCATTGTTGTTTTGATTTCAATTGAAGATGATACATTAGCATAATCATCATCATCATCATCATCACGATTATTATTATTATTATTATTATTATTATTATTATTATTATTATTATTATTAGGGTTTTACGATTTTAATTGAAGACGATATTTTATAATTATTACAGTTTTAGTTAAATACAAATTCTAAAAAAAATATAAAAAGGTTTAAAAGAATTTAATGAAAGGATTATGTTACTTGTACATAAAAAATAATATATAAGGGATTATATAAAATGATGTGGGGGAAAAGATTGAATGAAAAAAGTTGACCGTGTTTTAAATTGATAAATGGTAGGGTGCCGTTTGGTATTATGTAATCTCTTATTTAAATTTTTGTGTACATGTAACAAGATCTTTAATGAAAATAAATATTAGTGGGTGAATTTAGAAGAATATATTTTTATTTAAATATATATTTTTTATTCTGTGAATTTGTGGTTAAAAAATGAGTAAGAAAAATAATAGTGCTCGTTCGTTTGAAATAGCTTGGTAAGTTATTCGAGTTAAAGTTAATTATTAATTTAAGTATATTTAATAAAGTTATAACTTTTATTAATTTTTAATTAGATATTTTGTTATTTTTTAATAAAATCTATTGAAATCTTTAACAAAAAACTTTGTTAACCAATCCTATAGTTTCGAGGAAATTTTTTGCAACAAATTTAACCCATATTTGAGTTTTATTCTTTACAAACTTTTTCTAAGCTCATTTTCAATTATAATTTCTTACAATAAAATAATTTTACATGTAAAATAAAAAAAAATTATATTTTTTACCACATGTTCTCTAAAATTTCACTGCTACAAATTCTATTTCCCCATAAAAATAGGGCTCAAAGAAAGCCTCAATTTAGGGCTTATTTGATTTTTATTTTTTGTAAGAATTAATTTTTTTAGCATGTTAAAAGTAGAAAAAAAAATTATGATCCAAGTTTGAATTTATTTTATAAAAATAAGTAATTAAAAATGAGTTTGGGGAAAAATAAATTTGAAAAAATTAAAATAAAAAAGGAATTAGTGACAAAATAAAATAAAAAAATATTGTTTCCTAAATTTCTTTATTTCAATCATACTGGTGAAATTACAAATTTAAATAATAATTTACAAAATAAAGAGTTGAATACCAATTAGGCTTGTGTTGTGAATTGGGGCCTTCAATTCAATAGTTTTTTTTTTTCCCGAATATTTTAAAGGTTCTAGACTTTGTTATTTACGAAAAAGAAGTAAATTGAATTTTTCCAAATCTAATGACATTGAAAAAGAGCATCCTCTAAATTGTATTCAAACATTCTTTCTTTGTTTATTTAATTATGATGGGGAATGTCCACTTACCAATCACTTGCACAGAATAAAACCGAACACATAAGAACATCTTATATATTATAGAGACCATTTTTAAATTTAAAGGGTCAAAATTTGTATGCACTCCAACGATATTCTCTATTTTTGCTCTTTACTTTTTTTTTTTCCAAGAAACATTATTGATTTCTCCTTATATTTTCATTTAATATAGTTTTTTATATGTCAATAGACAATCAATTTAAATATAATTTGAATAATTTAAGAAATAGAGTATGCCAATATATAACTTATTGAATGCAATTATTATAAATTAAGAATGTAGATTGAGTTTGACTCTCTAAATTATTTGGAGAGCAAACCTAGTCTTTATTTTGAAAAGTTAAATTAGAGGATCTTTTAGAACTTATTTTTAAGCATTAACTCTTTAAGATAAAGAGAATTTTATATTTAGAGAGTTTATTAAAGATACTCTAAACTATGAATGTAAATCAAGTCGAGATTTAATAGCAGTTCATATATAGCCAATGACCATGTTCTATCAAATTTCCTTATAAATTTAATAGCAATTCATTTATAGCTCATGTTTGATTTAGATGAAAATCACTTTTTTTTTTTGGTAGATTTTATTAAAAATGAAAGACGTGGTTGAAAAATTGTTAATTCCATTCGACGTGTGGTTTTATTAATCTTGATTTAAATTTTAATAACTTTAACCAAACCAAAACATGTGCATGATTAGAAAAAAAATAAAAATTCAAGATCCATATTTCATAGCATCTCAAAGAGACATTATTTTTAAAGAGCGTATTTTACAATTTAAAAAGTATCTATAAATTTAGAAAGTAAAAAAATTTAAATACTCCAACATCATCTTTATCTTTAATACTTAATTTTACTCCTTTTAATATATATCCCACCAAATTATTATATTATTCTCTCCATTTTCTTTGTATGTTGTAGAGAATTTCAAAGGAATTAGATTGGAACAAAATTTTCAATCAGGATCCCTTTCATTTCGAAATACAAACAAATGAATCATTGAAATATATTTGGTAAATCAAATACTATGGTCAAATAATCAAACATTCTGATCAATTGATATTATTAGAATTAATTGGAAAATTTGTGAAAGATTCCTATGAACAGTTAATCCTCATGTTCGAAACTAGGCATGATGCCACCTCTCCCCAAGAGGATAGATAGGACGATATTTCATGTGAGATTTAATGTAGATCCAACTTTTAATTCACTTGTGGGGTTCGAGGGCACCGCCATCACTTTTCACTTTCTTTATCTGGGGCAATCTATGGAGCATTGAAAATTAGAATATTTTGAATGAGTTGAATTATAGAAAATGGATTTGGTTTTCCAAATTATGATAGCCAAGTACACTCCCTATTTCAAAATGTTAATTTGAAAAGTTTATAGGAGTATAATTTTAATGATTGACTCTTTAAAATGGATAGTATTTCAATTTTAAAGAGCCTTTTGAATATACCATCAACTATGTTAAATATGACGTAAGCTATTAACAATTCTTGAATGAGTTTCATATATCGATAAAATGCGCCTCCGTTCAATTTTTTAATCACACATTCTCCAAAAAATCACTATTTCAAAACACATTTTTCCAAAAAAAAAAAAAAATGATCTCAAATAGGGGCTAAATATTAAGTGTACAACATTTATAAAAGATGAAATTGGGGCAAAAATTAATTTTACTAAATGGTAAATATATTGTCACCACTATTTTTATTTTTTGTATCACATTATATGAACATAGTACTCAATTATTTTTTAATGAACACGCCGTTATAAAACTACAAGAACCAGAAAGAAATATAAGAAAAGAAATAGAGAAAATCAAAATTCATGTGTTTATTTCATATCAACCAAGGCTCCATATTTATAAGGCTTACAATGAAAGTTACAATTAGAGTAAAATATACTCATATAATAACTACCTCATTAACAACTAGTTTGACAAAAATTGAGTGGGACAAAATTACCAAATGAAGGAAAGGATAGTAATTAAGTGTTACCTTATTAGAGAGAGAGAGAGAGAGAGAGAGAGAGAGAGAGAGAGAGAGAGTAAAATGCATTGTATGTTACAAACATTCATTACTCAAAGAGTATATTATTTCAGAATATTGATTTGCATAAATTGGTTCAAATTATTCTACAACATTCTTCTGAAATATTTAAATATATGAATTGTGTTTCGTTCCAAAATAACAATTGATTAATCTTCTAGTATATTAAATTAATATATGAGTATGCTTCTTCAGGAATAATATATTAATGTTTTTTAAGAATATTGAAATTGTAAAGACATGCTCTTTACGTGTAGAAAATATTTATTTACTGTAGTTATACAATATGTGTAATTGAGACAGTATAACCAATTCAAAAGTATATATTACGTGGATTTTTAAAATATATATTTTTGACATTAGGACCACCAATTAATGAGACTTTTTTTTTTTTTTTTTTTTGTAAGAATCTCACTATTGTTCACGTACAAATTTCTCATGAATGGATCGTTGGATTTTAATTACAATCGTTGAATTTCATGAACAATAAGTTATAAATGTCATGTCCAAAATTCATGATGATCAGACCACTAAATGCTGAAATATCAATATTTTGATTACATCTACACAGACTAACTAGATCCTGCGAATTTCTGCATGCTCATAATGTGTATAAAAATAACAGAACAAGAGTGAAATATAAGAAAAGAAATAGAGGGAGTAAAAAATGTAAATTTTATTAAGAATCAATGCCCGTTCAAAATGAGAGTTACAATTTGAGTAAAATAGAGCATGCCAAAGTAGATAGACTTATCTAAATATTCTGATAAGATCAAATAGGTATTGATGCTACCAAAATTCGTATCAGAGCAAACCCGACCCGAGGTGAAGAACTTCGCGTGATCTGATCTTTAGTACTTGAAACAAAGGCGTCGAGATGTATCCTCATCACCCATTCGATGCTTAAGTCAGACAAGTACTCAAGAGAAACTTGTACTGAATGCTTATGAAAGAACGTACCTGAATGATGAGGCTAGGTTAGGTATTTATAGATGTTGGTGGTGGAGTCCTAAAAGAATTGGATTTCCCTTGAACGAGCTCTTGTTGCGCTAGGATTGTGTTATTTAAGTTAAGGTGAAACTTAAGGTAACTGGGGAGTTAGTGTTCGAATTAAACTAGGGTTTCATGGGCACGAGTGATAAGGGAGAGGGCACGTGAGTTAAGGGACTAAAGGTACGTCTATTGACGGGCCCCGACCTTACAAGCCCGACCTGATAACTGGCCCAAAAATAACAGGGTAAGGTTGGGCCATTTGGGTCGATCAGTGGGCCCGACCTTGACCATGGCCCGATCTCTATATAGTCTAATAAGCCCATTCAATGTGGGTCAAGGTCGAGTTCGGTATATGTACCGTCACTGACCCCCCGTGCATCTAGGCCGCAGTTGACAGTTAAGTCATCGAGCTGTTGGTCAAGATACATCGAGGTAATTTGGGCTGGGTCGAACTTAATGGGCCATTACGCATGACAGCTGTATGGCCACGAGTGGTGTGTGCGTAGGTCCCTTGGATTCGACCCTGGACGCGTGACACATGGCAACGACTACGGGTTAGGATTGAATGACTTTTGACCTTTCTCTGACCCCTATAAATACACCACTTTTCACCATTCATTATTCACTTTTTACTCTCCATTCTCAGTGAAAGTAGCCCGAGTTCAGAGACTAGAGGGTTTGTGAGCATCGATTCTAAGAGGTAAGTATTCGAGTCTTTAAGTTATTTTATTTATGATCTCGAGTAGTAGTGAGGGATCGAGTAGTAGCAGTAAGACGTCTAGCAATTCGACCACTATAAACCTCGACCCCGAAGCAAACTCTATTGTCCCCATGGCTGTACCAATAACCTTGCAACTCGAGGTTGAGGCCATTCTGACCTATCCTAGACTACCGACCAAGTATAAGGAGCACGCATGATTAAGGTAGCTAGAGAGTTCAGGGTTATGCCCCTGTGCGATGTTAGAACCCCCGAGTCTGGGGAGACGATGATGGATGCTCGGGATGGGGAGATAACATTTTTTAGGGATACCCTTAAGGTCGGGGTCAGGTGGCCTTTACACCCCTTCTTCATTCACTTTTTGACTTCGTACCTTATTTGCCCAGGTCAGTTAGCACCGAACGGGTAAAGGCTGCTAGTATACTTTTTTATATTGTGTAGATACCTCAACGTTGATCCCCGAGTCGACCTATTAAGATGGTGTTTGATCTTAATTTCTCGTCGGGGTATAACCGTTTCGTGTATTTGTTAGCGAATGGGGGGTTTAGAACGCGAGAGCCCCGAGTTCTCTTCGGGGTTGGAAGGAAATGTATTTTTTTTTGTTAGACCACAAAACCCAAACCATCCCTTTAGCCTCGATGTGGTCCATCCCTGATAAGGATAGGTCCAACGAAGGGCAGGCGTACTTCAAGGTTTTGGAGAGGGATAGGTTAAGGTTAGTTAGCCACGACCCCCTTGCGGCTAAAGTCGATTTCTTGCTCGAAGATGACACCCTCAACCTCGCCAACGTGAGGAGAATCAACGGTATGAGTCTGAACTCTTTATTTTTGGTTGACATACCCCGAACTTTGGTCAGGCTAATACTTTGTTTATTTTTTATAGAATTGGAGATGTCGTTTGACCCCTCTGCCTTACTTTCCAACATTCAATAGAAGGCCTGGGCCCGAGGCCCAAGGCGGCAGTTCCATCGAAGGGAAAGAAAAGGGCTCAGAAATCTAACTCGAGCAGTATGTCAAGCGGGTTGGGACAATCATCGAAGAGTCGAGCACACCTGCCCCAGCCATCCCCCTAACTCAAGTACCCACTCCTCGTATCGTCCCTGAGATCGTCGACTTGGAGGACGAGGCTTCTTTACCGAGCTCAGCTCTAGAGGAGCACACGCAATCTCCATTAATCCCAAACCTGGTGAACAAGTATCGAGATGAGGTTGAGCCTGGTGAGGGGGTCAGGGCACTTGAGCTCATAACGCTGAAGGTATTATTTTTTGAACTAAATTATTTACGTTAGTTATTAACTCGTGCTTGAACTTTTTCCTTCCTTTACAGGCCTTGAGTATGGCTCGGGGTTTATCATTGAAAAGCCTTGGAGCCTCGAACAGGGTGGCTAAGCTTGAGGCATTGAATGAAGAAAAAGCAAGAGGATCCGTGAGCTGGAGGTCAAGTGTGATCTCGTTCAGATCGAGATAAGGAAAGCTCGGGATCAAGTCGGTGAGGCAAAGGATGAGGCTGAAGAGGCCAAACTTGAGATTGTTCAAGCGAAGGAGTTTGAGAATCAGTTGGTCTAGGCCCCAACTCAAGCAGTTGAAGATTTCAAGAAGTCTGATGAACATAAGAATCTGCTCAGGCAGTACGGTTCAGGCTCCTACTACTACGGCTTCATGCTGGCTCGATCTTTTCTGAGGACCAAGCTCCTTGAAGACTTGAAGCCTCTGGTCGAGGAGCTGAAGTCGGTAAACAAGCTGGCGAATGTGCTCGATTTATCCTTTTCTGAGGTCAAGGCTGATGACGAGGATGGGGAAGAAGCTGAAACTCCAGATTACGAGAATGTTACAGACGTAGCTGATCTAGATTAGGCTGGTTTAGCTAGATCTGTAAAACTTATTTTTGAATTTCACAAATTGCAAATAGTTGGCCTAAGATGGGGTCTTGTTATTTGGTTTTTAAAGGAAGCTCAACTTTCTTGTTATGTTGATTGCCTGATGTTGTGAATTCATTCAAACGAACCCGATCTTTGATGATAATGACCTCGATCTTTTTACATGATCGTTTAAGGGCCGAATAAGCTCGATTCTCTAATAACAAATAGCTCGAACATCCCGACCCATTATAGTTTGTGATAGTTCGAGTTGCATCTTTTCATCACTTCGAGTCACGTAACTTAACCAACAGGTCAAGCAGCTCAAGTCATGTAGTCATGAGCTCGAGCGTTCATTTGGGCCGACTTTTGGCCAAATAGCTCGAGTCATGTTGTTGTGAGCTCGAGCGTGTTACATGGCTGATTTTTGGCCAAGTAGCTTGAGTCATGATGTTGTAATAAGCTCGAGCATGTTAGTTGGCTGATTTTTTGCCAAGTAGTTCGAGTCATGATGTTGTAATGAGCTCGAAGCATGTTACTTGGTTGATTTTTGGCCAAGTAGCTCGAGTCATGATGCTGTAATGAGTTCGAGCATGTTACTTGGCTGATTTTTAGCCAAACGGCTCGAGTCATGATGCGGTAATGAGTTCGAGCGTGTTACTTAGCTAATTTTTGGCCAAGCAACTGGAGTCATGATGCTGTAACGAGCTCGAGCATGTTACTTGGCTGATTTTTGGCCAAGCAGCTTGAGTCATGATGCTGTAATGAGCTCGAGCGTGTTACTTGACTGATTTTTGGCCAAGCAATTCGAGTCATGATGCGGTAATGAGGTCGAGCATGTTACTGGCAAATATTTTGCCAAAAAGCTCGAGTCATGATGCTGTAATGAGCTCTTAGCTGATTTTTCGCCAATCAGCTCGTGTTATGATGCGGTAATGAGCTCGAGCGTGTTACTTGGTTGATTTTTGACGAAGTAGCTCGAGTCATGTTGCTGTAATGAGCTCGAGCATGTTACATGGCTGATTTTTGGCCAAGCAGCTCAAGTCATGATGCTGTAATGAGCTCGAGCATGTTACTCGATTGATTTTTGGCTAAGCAGCTCAAGTCATGATGCTGTAATGAGCTCGAACGTGTTACTGACTGATTTTTTGCCAAGCAACTCGAGTCATGATGCGGTAATGAGCTCGAGCGTGTTACTTGGCTGATTTTTGGCCAAGTATCTCGAGTCATGTTGTTGTAATGAGCTCGAGCATGTTATTTGGCTATTTTTGGCCAAGTAGCTCGAGTCATGTTACTGTAGTGAGCTCGAGGTGTGTTACTGTAGTGAGCTCGAGTCGTGTTACTGTAGTGAGCTCGAGTCATGTTACTGTAATGAGTTCGAGCGTGTTACTTGGCTGATTTTTGGCCAAACGGCTCGAGTCATGATGCGGTAATGAGTTCGAGCGTGTTACTTAGCTAATTTTTTGCCAAGCAACTGGAGTCATGATGCTGTAATGAGCTCGAGCATGTTACTTGGCTGATTTTTGGCCAAGCAGCTTGAGTCATGATGCTGTAATGAGCTCGAGCGTGTTACTTGACTGATTTTTGGCCAAGCAATTCGAGTCATGATGTGGTAATGAGGTCGAGCATGTTACTGGCAAATTTTTTGCCAAATAGCTCAAGTCATGATGCTGTAATGAGCTCTTGGCTGATTTTTGGCCAATCAGCTTGTGTTATGATGCAATAATGAGCTCGAGCGTGTTAGTTGGTTGATTTTTAACGAAGTAGCTCGAGTCATGTTGCTGTAATGAGCTCGAGCATGTTACTGGCTGATTTTTGGCCAAGCAGCTCAAGTCATGATGCTGTAATGAGCTCGAGCATGTTACTCGACTTATTTTTAGCTAAGCAGCTCGAGTCATGATGCTAGAATGAGCTCGAGCGTGTTACTGACTGATTTTTGGCCAAGCAACTCGAGTCATGATACGGTAATGAGCTCGAGCGTGTTACTTGGCTGATTTTTGGCGAAGTATCTCGAGTCATGTTGTTGTAATAAGCTCGAGCATGTTATTTGGCTATTTTTGGACAAGTAGCTCGAGTCATGTTGCTATAGTAAGCTCAAGACGTGTTACTTGACTGATTTTTGGCCAAGTAGCTTGAGTCATGTTGCTGTAATGAGCTCGAGGCATGTTACTTAGCTGATTTTTATCTAAGTAGCTCGAGTAATGTTGCTGCAGTGAGCTCGAGGCATGTTACTTGGCTGATTTTTGACCAAGTAGCTCTAGTCATGATGCAGTAATAGGCTTGAGCATGTTATTTGGCTGATTTTTAGCCAAGTATCTCGAGTCATGTTAGTGTGAGCTCGAGGCGTGTTACTTAGCTGATGTTTGGCCAAGCAGCTTGAGTCGTGTTGTTGTAATGAGATCGATCTCGACCACCGTGTGTTGGGCTAAGAATGATTTTTGAATTGTCAGAGGTCGAGGTTAAGCTTAATCTTATGATGCTCTTGGGACAACTCGTTGCCACAATGTGGTTCAATGTATTAAAATAACGAACGTTACACGACATGTAGACCATATCTAGAAATTAAAAACACTTGAGGCACACAGGCCTGAAAATACATAAAGGAAAAAAAAACTAACTGTAAGAATAAAAACTTAAATTACTCAGGCCCCATGTGGTTTTTCCGAGGCGTCCCTCAAGCTGTATACTCCTTCTCTTACTTTTCGTATGACCTCATAAGGTCCTTCCCAGGTGGGTCCTAACTTTCCCGAGGGATGACCACCACTAGCAGCCCTTCGGAGTACTAGATCTCCAATTTTGAATCTCCTTATTCTGACCCTAGTGTTGAAGTGCTTAGCTGTTTTGCTTTGATAACTTGCGGCCCTTATTGACGCTCGTTCCCTTACTTCCTCAAGTAGGTCAAGATGCTCGATTGTTTGCCCTGCGATGTATTGCTCAATGATCCATTGTGTTGGAAGGCCAATTTCGATTAGTACCATGGCTTCCACGCCAAATGCTAACATGAAGGGGGTTTCACCGATCACGGTCTTGTGAGAAGTCCTATATGTCTACAGAATGGCGGGTTATTCATCTGGCCAACTACCTTTGGCATCTCCGATCCTCGTCCGGAATCCTGCAGTATGATCTAATTGGCTACCTCGACAAGGCCATTGATCTGAGGATGTGAGACTGATGTTAGGCGGTGGATGATCCCGAGGTTACTGCAAAAGCTTTTAAACTATACATTATCAAACTGTCTCCCATTATCTGTTATTAATACCTTAGGTATCCCGAACCTGCAAATAACAGACTTCCATACGAACGACTTAATTTTTGGCTCGGAGATGATTGCCAACAGCTCGGCTTCTACCCACTTGGTAAAGTATTCCACTGCTACCATAATGAATTTCAACTGTCCACTGGCCAATGGAAAGGGCCCGAGGATATTGACTCTCCATTGTTCAAAAGGTACAGTATATGGGATAGATGTTAACTCCTCGGCGTAAGTATATATGATATTGCTAAACCTCTGGTACTTGTCATACCTTTTAACATAGTCCGATGTGTCTTTCTTCATGTTAGGCCAGTAGTACCCATACCTTATGAGTTTGTAGGCAAGCGCACGAGCCCCTTGATGATTTCCATATATGCCTTCATGAACCTCTGCTAAAGCTTGGAGAGACTTGGAGGGCCTGAGACACCTTAAGTAGGGTAATGTAAAACTCCTACGAAACAAAATTTCCTCGATAATACAATACCTCACTGCTCTAGCCTTAAGGCTTCTTGCCTCCGATGGTTCGATGGTAAGCTTTCGCTGTTTAAATACTCCATTATCGGATCCATCTAAGAGAACTCATGATCGATGTCCATGATACTGGCAATGGATTAATGCTGGGTTCTTTACTATCTTCGAGTGTACTGTTCTGTCAAGTCCATCCATTTCCATAAACATGAGTCTAGATAGTACATCGGCTTTCGAGTTTTCAGCTCTTGCAATCTTCGTAATCTCACAGCTCTTAAACTTCCTCCGGAGGTCATGCGGTTTCAAATAGTATATGCTTATATTTTCTCTCGAAGGTGCCCTCGGTCTAGTCCACTACAAGTTAGGAGTCACTGAACACATTGACGTTCTCGATCCCAAGGTTGTGTGCCAGCTCCAGCGCTAGAATGACGGCCTCATATTCTGCTTCATTATTGGTGGCTTTGAATTCAAGCCTGAATGCACATTAGATCTCAGTTGTTATTATCGAGTTATTGATGATGACTCCAGTACCCGATCTCGAACTGTTCGATGCTCCATCAACATCTATCTCCCAAACTTCCGAAGTCTTGCTCGAGTCACTATCCTGTGGCCCCAAGTTCTAGAGGTAAGTTTTGCAATGAAGTCAGCTAACACTTGTGCCTTCATCGCGGGACGTGGTTTGAACTCTATATCGAACTCACCCAGCTCATTTGCCCATTTAAGTAGTCTTCCGAAGACATCTGGTTTCTAAAGTATATGTACTTTGCTTACGTAGTATATAGGTTGTTGGACCTTTACGACTTTTTTCACTAGAACCGCACTCACCATACTTTTAAAGACGACCAAATATAGTAGTAACGTATCACCAGACTCTAGTTTAGTGAGGACCAGCGGGGTTGCCAAAGCTTTCTTTAGCTCTTAAAAAGCTGTATTGTACTCTTCAGTCCAATCAAAACTCTGGTTACCTCTTAAGATTTTAAAAAATGGGAAGCACTTGTCTGTTGCCTAAGATACGAACCAGTTCAGTGACGTAACTCGACCTGTTACTTTTTGTATATCCTTCTTACACCTTGGTGGTTCCATTGAAACCGAGGCTTTTATCTTATCGGGGTTGACCTCTATTTCCCTATGGGTGATCATGAATCCCAATAACTTTCCTGATGCTACTCCAAACGCACACTTAGCGGGATTTAGCTTCATCTTGTACCTTTATAGTGTAGTAAATACCTTTTCTAGGTCAGTAACATGATAGTCCACCCTGCTTGCTCTTAACAACCATGTCGTCAAAATAGGCCTCAATGTTCTTTCCTATCATGTTGGCAAATACTTTATGGACAAGTCTTTGATATGTAGCTCCTGCGTTTTTTAACCCGAACGGCATGACCCTATAACATAGATGACTAAGTCTGCCATAAATAATGTCTTCTCTTGATCCTTCTCCGACATTGGAATTTGATGGTACCCAGAGAAAGCATCCAAGAAGCTGTATAACTTGTGACCTGATGTACTGTCCACAAGATTATCAATTCTGGACAGAGGATAGCTGCCTTTGGGGCATGCTTTATTTAGATTTGTAAAGTCGATGCAGACCCGTCACTTTCTATTAGCCTTCTTAACTAGGACCACATTGATGAGCCAATCAGGGTATTGGACCTCCTGTATGAAGTTGGCCTTGATGAGCTTTACAACATCCTCCCATATGACCTCCTTTCGTTCTGGCGCAAGCTGCCTCATTCTCTACTTTAGTGGTCTTACACCGGGGTTTACGTTGAGTTTGTGTACTATAATTGTGGGGTTATTCCAGGCATGTCCTCTACGCTCTGACAAATACATCAAAGTTGTGGGCCAAACAGCTGATGAACTCGCCCTTGGTTGCGTCATCGAGACCTCGACCAATAGTAACTTTTCTGCCCTGCTCAAGCTCGACCTCATCCATTTTTTTACCTGGCGTGAGTCTCCCCTGGTGGTCGAGCTCGAGCTCTACCTCTGATAACTACATGACGTCCGACTTGATCTCCTAACATTGGTGACATAACACTTTCTAGCTACTGCTTGGCTTCCTCGAACTACCCCAACCCCTATGCTTGTAGGGAACTTCACTACTAGGTGGAATGTTGAGACAATTACCTTGATCCTATTCAATAGTGGTCTTCCAAGTATGGCGTTGTAGGCCATGGGAGTACAAACTACCTGAAACATCGTAATCTACGCTACCTGCTTTCCTTCTGATCCCAAGGTAAGAGGTAAACTAACAACACCCTCAGGAATGACAATACCTTCTCCAAAATCCTAAAGAGGAGTTTTTATCGATTTGAGCTGCTCTGCCGAAATACCCATCTTCCCAAAAGCCTCATGTGACAACACGTTTTTCGTACTGTCGTTGTCTACCAAGATATCAAAGTTAGCAATGATTGTTGATATAACCAGCGCATCATCATGTGGAAAAGACACACCTTCCAAATCCTTTACTCCAAAAGTTATGTTTTCCATACTGCTCATATCCATGTTCGAGATCAAGGAGTATTGTCTTGCATACTGATTACGCCTATTGCTAAAGTCTCCTCCTGAGGCCATTCCTCCAATAATGATGTTGATGGTTCCTGAAGTCGGTTGCTGATCCCCTTTGTCGCTAGGTGACCTCCCCTTATTCTGACTGTTCTAGGGACACTTGTCTCGACTTATATATGCACCTAGAAAACCCCTCCCGATGAAGGACTCGATCTCCCGCCTAAAGCTAAATACCCTTCCGTCGTGTGGCCATGATCTCTATGAAAGTTACAATATTTACCCTTGTTGCGGGTTTCAGGAGGAGATTGTAGCTTGGAAGGCCACTTCAACTCCTTGAGGTCCTTGATCTCCATCAAAATATTCGACCTCGTGTTGTTCAGTCGGGTGAAGGTTGTCAGGAGGCTTCTTGTCTTGATTGGCTCCGAAAAAGATCTGATCATTGGGTGGACTCATGGGGCCTCTTCAAGTCGCGCTTCTTTACTGGCGGGGCATCTCTCATTGGAAACATTATCTTCTCCATGTTAATGTACTTTCAGCCCTGGTGAGCAGGTCGGTTATTGACTTAGGAGGAGTTTTTGACAGGGACATCTTAAAGGCCTCATACCTAACTGCATATGTAAGAGTGGAGACCATGGCAGTGATATGTAGGTCTGGGATCAAAAGTCTTTCCTTGTTGAACCTTGTCATGAAACTTCGAAGAGTTTCATTGAGTCCATGGTGCATCTGCATGAGTGATGCGACTATCTTCCTGATGCGCTTAATGCTTGCAAAGAAGGCAGAGAACTTGTCAGCCAAGTCCGAAAAAGAAGCTATGGAATTGGGCTCTAATGTGGAAAACCAATCCCTTGCGGCATTAGTGAGTATCTGAGGGAAGGCTTTTACATTACAGCGTCGGGTGCGACTTATAAGTTCATGATGTCAGTGTATATGTTGAGATGGTTGATGGGATCAACCATCCCGTCGTACTTCTTTACCCTAGGGTACTTGAATCAGTTCGGTAGGGGGTATGACAAGACTTCAGGGGTGAAAGGTGTGTTCGGGGTGAATCCTGTTGCTGCGTGAGACTTCTGAAGTATTCCCACCGTAATTCCTTCCTGAATAATCCTTTCCAAATTGATTGAGTCCATTGCAACCAATCTCGAGCCGAGGGGTGCATGGGGTATGCCAGATGTTCCAGGGTCACCGTGACTGGGGCCTGGAGCCTGATCTTCGATCGCATTACCACTTTGCGGGGAGGGTACCGGGGGCTTATTTCTCTGATGTAGAAGCTGATTCAAAGTGGCTACCTGTTGGTGAAGTTCTTCGAATGCAGTTGGTGTGATTGTTGTGAGCTGATGCGATGGTTCTCCTGATGTAATCTCCTGAGGGGTCGGGAGGTCTATAGCAGCGGGTTGGTTAAGAGCGGATGAGCTTGCCGGAAGATGTCCTAAACGTGTGTTAACCATAACCTTTGGTAGCAATTCCCACAGATGGCGCTATGATACTACCAAAATTCGTACTTGAGCAAACCCGACCCGAGGTGAAGAACTCCGCGTGATCTGTTCCTTAGTACTTGAAACAAAGGCATAGAGGTGTGTCCTCGTCGCCCCTCCGATGCTTAAGTCAGACAAGTACTCAAGAGAAATTTATACTGAATGCTTATGAAAGAACGTACCTGAATGATGAGGCTAGGTTAGATATTTATAGATGTTGGTGGTGGAGTCCTAAAAGGATTGGATTTCTCTTGAACGAGTTCTTGTTGCGCTAGGATTGTGTTATTTAAGTTAAGGTGAAACTTAAGGTAATTGGGGAGTTAGTGTTCGAATTGAACTAGGGTTTCAGGGGCACGGGTGATAAGGGAGAGAGCACGTGAGTTATGGACCGAAGGTACATCTATTGATGGGCCCCGACCTTGTAAGCCCAACGTGGTAACTAACCAAAAACTAACAGGGTGAGGTAGGGCCATTTGGATCGATCAGTGGGCCCGACCTTGACCATGGCCAGATCTCAATATAGTCTATTAAGCCCATTCAATGTGGGTCAAGGTCGAGTTTGAGATATATACCAACTGGTATCAACAATTATCTCATAATTTTATAACATACAACCGTTTTTCAAAAAATATAGCCTATTCACTAAAAACAAAATAAATGGTACACCAAACATCCTGTATCACTTTCCGTCCAACATAGTTACAAAAAAACGTGTTTTAAAAATACGTACCATGCATAATCTTCTTTGTTTGTATGTGTTAACTAGTGATTATGACTATTGAGGAGCTTGTACATGGGGTAAGTGATTTTTGTAGTAAAATAAAGAATATCAGCCAAAAAAATTGAGAAAAAGGTAGTAAAATAGAGAATAACAACCCCTAGCTAAATATGTTAAAAAAAAAAAAATCTGACAACAGCCAGATTACCTCTAAAATTTTCTAATAATGCCTTTGAATCCCGTGATGCCTTAGAAAAATGATGAGACATTAACCCCTTCGCTGCATCCAGAAACCCTATTTCTATATATCCAATCGATAGTTGAGGCTACGAAAATTGCCATCAATGTTAAAAAATTCGTCGTCATCCTCTTTTCTCCGACTACATCGCCTACTACCGAAGATTTGACCACAGTTTATAAATTTAGCTCTAATCGATTTCAAGCACTCAAAAAATGTACTATTTTGAAGATATTATTACTGTGCCTACTGTGCTCGGTGATATTATCTTATTGATTTATTGTGCGTAATTTTGATGTATACGAGAAATAAATCTGGATAGCACTGCATTGAAGATGTATGTTTTTTCTTTTGCGGTCTGTGAAGGTGAATGTTGTTCAAATTTCATTATATAATTTTTTTTCGTGTTTTATTCGTAATAATATTATGGTTAAAACACCAATCTACACATTTGACATCACTATGCCACTGTTTGAGCCACATTAAAATTCACATTCTCATTCTTCTACTCATTTTCAACCACATATTCTTCAATATAAAATTTTTCATCACATCAATAACGTTTTCTTCTTTTTCAACCACACATTCTTCATTAATATGCTATTTCAAAATATATTATTCCAAAATAATGTGGCTCAAACACACCCTATGTTGAAATATTGTATATATGTCACTCATGCAGACTGTCGTAGTAGATTGTGGCGGCTATGACTTGTTTATGTGTATTGTGAAAGTATAGGTAATGTTTTGGTGTGATGAGTTTGGCAATCAAGAGGGTTAACAGGAGTGATGCTCTACGTGCCAAAACGAAATTCGAGAATTAGAAGCAATGAGAAGGAATGTCGAAATCCTAGCTTGACATGCTATAATTGTTCAATAGGATTTGTCCGTGCATTGTTCGGATAAATTTTATCGCCATCTTAGAAAGTTAATTGAATAGTCCATTTTTTATGTGGCTGAAAAAATTATTGTACAAATTCAATGAGTTTAAGCATTGAGAAGCATAGTTGTAATGAATAGAGATAGCCAATTAGATCAGCTCAGATTGAATTCACGAATATAGTTGAGCCCAATGTAATATATATATTTATTCTGCACGTAAACTTAAGCATATTTTTGCATGAATCAATTGTGTAGAGAATGTTGCGTTATGGATGATTTTCAAGATTTTCGTTCTCAATTGAAATTTGTGCAGATATTCTTAAATGAATTAGTTTATATGTACATAATATTCTATCAAATCCTTTACATAATGGCCAAATGGCGGTCCCCTATTGGGGGGGCGCCTGGGCCCACAGGTGCTCCCCCTATAGAGGACCGTCATTGACCATTATGTAAAGGATTATGTAGAATATTATGTTATTCTAGCATGATCCTTCTTAAGTAGCATTCCAGAAGAGTTTCTTCTTTGACCTACTATACGTGATACATCTCCATCCAACGGTTTAAATGGTGATAATTATTTTTTTTTGTACTTTATTTTGGGTGATGTGGTAATATTTATATATTTTTCTTCTATTGGGGAAATATTCTCTAACTCTACATCTGCATTTTGTTTATTTATTTTTAGAACATAATTGCTTTTTTTTTAAGAAGAAATTGCATTACATGTCATTTTTTGACTTTACATTTTCAAAAATATCACATTTTCAAAGTTTTTGCAAGATTATTATTTTTGGACATTTTTGTCCTTCTGGAGAATTTAAATACCCTACACATCCTTGAGTTAACAACATAAAAAAGTTGCACAAAAAGTGGAAAAAATCTAGCAACCAATCACCTCACAATTGTACTTGAAAATTATGGAAAAAATTTGAAAAAGCCAAAACTACTTCAAGAAATTGTAATTTTATATTAAAGGAGAATTAATTTTATTAAAAATCAAACCCTAAAATCCAATTACATTATTCTTAGCCTTTGACATCCACGGATTCGTGTCTCTCTAATCGCCTCATCTCAACTCACTACCAGTTGTAACCATCATCAAATCTACTCACCGTCGAACTCTTGGTCATCGCATTTCCAGCAGCGACTATGTGCATATACCTAGTATTGTACAAAGTTAAACAGGTAGTGTAATTAAGTTGATAAGCTCAGAAAAATTGGAATGGATTTGATTTGATTCTTGATAAAGATGCTTGATGCTCTTAGACATATTACAGAAGATGAAGTTATTGCCATGGTTGAACCCATTTTCAAGGATTGCAGTGTTTTTGGTATGAATATTTCAGTTATGGAACTTATTTTTCTTTTTGTTTCGAGATTGGGATTAGGGTTTAATCTCTGACTTCTTATAGTCATCTAGAATTTAGGGTTTGTTTTAGTGGGCGGGAGTGTAGTTATAATTTTGGGAGTTATTTTTGTAGAGGTTATGTTGTAACACATAGACCAGGAGAGTTTAAAAAGATTTGATAGGTACTACTCATACCAACAAGGTGCACCTTCTTTTCCTAAAGTCCATCGTTGGAAACTCTACAGTTAAGCGTGCCTGACTTGGAGCAATTCCATGATGGGTGACCCCCTGAGAAGTTTTCTCGGAGAGTGTACGAGTGAGGACAAAGTATGCTGAAAAGACCCATGTTGGTACAGTAGGGACAGTACGTCATCGATCTAACGGNCCAAAGTTAAGCGTGCTTGGCTTGGAGCAATTCCATGATGGGTGACCCCCTGGGAAGCTTTTTCGGAAAGCGTGCGAGTGAGGACAAAGTATTCTGAAAAGACTCATGTTGGTACAGTGGGGACAGTACGTCATCGATCTAACGGTCGAGACAGCCTATTAAGTGGGACCCGAGTCGTTACAAATGGTATCAGAGTCCGGTTGCCAGCCGGAAATCAAGAACTAAGTGCTATGCGGGACAAAGTGCTACACCATAGGACGGGAGCCACCTCTTGAACCCGTAGGAGCCACCTCTAGAATCCCAACGCCTGGCAACATATTTTCAGATGGATCAAGCGCGACAAAGACGTCGCGAGTCTAACGAGGGGTGATTATAATACCCAGACCAGGAAAGTTTAAAAAGATTTGATAGGTACTACTCATACCAACAAGGTGCACCTTTTTTCCGGAAGTCAGAATCTGTTGTGATAAATATCTTGATAGTATTCCAGGATAGTACGGTTGTTTGCCACAAAAAGAAAAAAGATTTAAAAGAAAGAAAAAATACATTTTTAAAAGGTATAAAAACCCTTACAAACAAAAATTTTTCAGAAAAAGAAAATTTTTCAAAAAATCCTAGGGGGGAAGAAATGATAAATACAGAGACAAAAAGAAATTTTGTCCTCAAAAGAAAAAGAATTGTAGGTGCTGGCTCTGCAACGAATCTGGACATTATGCAAATGAATGCCCAGTGAGACTTGGAAATGAAGAGAGAATCGGGAATTAAGTGCTATGCGGGACAAAGTGCTACACCATAGGACGGGAGCCACCTCTTGAACTCGTAGGAGCCACCTCTAGAATCCCAACGCCTGGTAACGGATCCTCAGATAGATCAAGCGCGACGAAGACGTCGCGAGTCTAACGAAGGGTGATTGTAACACCCAGACCAGGAAAGCTTAAAAAGATTTGATAGGTACTACTCATACCAATAAGGCGTACCTTTTTTTCGGAAGTCCATCGTTGGAAACTCCACGGTTAAGCATGCTTGACTTGGAGCAATTCCATGATGGGTGACCCTCTGGGAAGTTTTCTCAAGGAGCGTACGAGTGAGGACAAAGTATGCTGAAAAAACCCATGTTGGTACAGTGGGAATAGTACGTCGTCGATCTAACGGTCGGGACAGTCCGTTAAATGGGACCCGGATCGTTACAGTGGTTCCCACATACCCCTTTATGAATTTCTCCAAATACATAATTAGCTTGCTCTTCTCCAACACATCGGAGTAAGGGTAGTGATAACTCATGTTTGTATAGTACATCGTCCTGGAAAACGAAGTGAGCAACTCATCTTCTGAGCTTCTCGACCTCCTTTATTCAGAGGATAATGCTTGGTCCTTGAGGAAGGATATAATTAGCTTCATCCATAAGGGAGTTCCCTTGACCTACATTATTACTTCGCCAGTAGTGGTGGAGGGTTTGGGAAGATGCTCTATGGGCACCACAGTGAGTAGTTCTGAATCTTTCCTGCTCACTAATTTTGATAGGGAGTTAGCATGAAAATTTTTCGGGCGTGGGATTTCTATGAGCTCGAATCATTCAAAAGAAGAGATGAATTACATAACTAATTTCAAGTATGCAGCCATGGACTTATCTCTAGCTGAAAAATTGTCATGTACCAGAAAAATAGTGAGTCTCTTTGCTTACATTTCTCTGGCTAATCTAAGGCGATAAGGGCTTCATATTCTGCTACATTATTAGTGGCTTTGAAATCGAACCGTACAGTACAAGTAAGCTTATATCATTCTGGACTAACAGAACCACACCTGCTCCTAACCCTATTTCCTTGGATGATCCATCCACAAATAGGCTCCTCCATGTTGGAGGTTCAGCAGGTTCTATCTCTTCTTCCATTTCTAGAATATGAGTGAATTCAACCACAAAATCTGCAAGGGCCTGCCCCTTGATAGTGGCCCTTGGTTTAAACATGATGTCAAATTCACTAAGTTCCACAGTCCATTCTAGTAACATCCCAAAAGCATCGAGCTTCTGCAGCATTTGCTTGAGGGGAAAATTTGTCAACACCTGAATAGTGTGGCCGAAAATATGGTCTCAACTTTCAAGAATGTGTCACAAAGGAGAGAGCTAGCTTTTCCATATCTGGATAGAGAGTCTTCACTGCTAAAAATACTTTGCTCATGTAGTAAATGGGCAGCTGGTGATCACTTTCCTTCCTTATCAAAATTGAACTGGTGGCATCAATGGTTACTGCCAAATATAACTGTAGTAGCTCGTTAGCCCTAGGCTTGGAGAGGAGAGAAGCCTATTCCAAGTGCTTCTTTAGCTCTTGGAGGGCTTCCTTTCATTCCTCTATCCATTGGAACTTACTTTCTCCCTTGAGAATTTTAAAGAAAGGCAGGCACTTGTTCGTTACCTTAGAGAAGAAGCGATTTAAGGCAGCTAAACGTTCGGTGAGGGTTTGTACTTCCTTCTGTTTCTGAGGTGACCTCATGTTGGTTAAAGCTTTGACCTTTTCAGCTTCAATGCCTCTTTGGTTGACGATGTAGCCCAAAAACTTTCCAGAAGTAACTATAAAGGCACATTTTAAAAGATTGAGCTTTATATGGTACCTCCTCAAGATTTGAAATGTTTCATTAAGGTTCTTAGCATGATCCCTTGCCTTTAAACTCTTCACAAGCATGTCATCCACATAGTCCTCTATGGTTTTTCCAATTAGATTAGTGAACATTTTGTTGACAAGTCTTTGGTAGGTGGCCCCGACGCTTTTCAACCCGAAAGGCATGACCTTGTAGAAATAAAGACCATTGTCTGTGATGAAGGAAGCATGTTCTTTATTTACTGGGAACATTGGGATCTGGTTGTATCCGAAATATACGTCCATGAAGTTAAAAAGTTCATGTCCACCAGTCGAATCCACAAGTTGGTCTATCTTGAGAAGTGGGAAGCTGTCTTTAGGACAAGTGCTTGTTAGCTATGTAAAGCTTCCGGTTGGGTTTTTGATGTGTATGCCAAAGACCCAAGTTTGGGGCAATCCATGTGGGATATGACCCTTTGCAAGCGAAGTAACCGCGAGGAGCAAAATTACTTCTCTTCTTGTCATTATATTCCATTTGCCAAAAAGTTTATTTGTAGCCGTCGGGTCTATAATCAACTTTGGGATTTGGACTCCTATTTGGCTTACTCCGTTGATTGTATTCTTTAGGTCTCCTTTGCTTTTGCCAAAATTCTTTGGTAGGTTTGATTATTCTCATCTGCATTTTTTTACTTCTTTAGAACTCCATCATTGATTCGACAATCGCAATTGCCTCATCTATGGTTTTGACTCCATGATACTGTAACTCCTATATTACCCACCTCACACAATCATCTAAAAAATAAAATAGCAAGATATCATCCGGCATACTAGGGATTTAAAGCATAAGGGTCGTAAACTCTTTGACGTAGTCACGAATTATCCATTTATGTTTCAACTCCCGTTGTTTCTTACGAGCCTCATACACGACGTTCTCTAGGTAGAATTGCCTTTTTAGCTCCTTTTTGAACTCGTCCCAAGTTTCAACTTTGCAGCTCCCTTTTCAATTTTGATATGCTTTCAATGCCACCAAAGAGAAGTGATGTCGAAAAGATACATGGTTGCGGTTCGGACTTTCATTGCCTCATCAACAATATTTATGCCTTCAAAGTATACTTCCATTTTCCATAGGAAGTTTTCCACATCTTTAGCATCTCGTTGGCCATCATAGCCCTTAGGCTTTCGGTACTCAATCCTTGGGGCAAGAACACTTGCAGCGACATCTCTACTAGTATCGGCAGTGGATTGTTTGAGCTCCTTGTTCATTTTCTCCATCATAACGGCCAATTGGTTCACTTGCCCTTGCATGGCAAAAACGGAATCCACGACTTTAGCTTGGAGATTGACAAAATCTTCTGCCATGCAGCATGTCCAGCCATCATGGTCTGAACATCATTCTATACAGCCTAAACAAAGATGTATGTGCATCCATCACCTCTTGGACATTGCTTTGGAGAGTTTCTAACTTTTCAATGGTGTGGCATTCCAACGTCTCAAGGAGTGTTCAAGAGATTCAACCTGATCACCCATGTTGGCAATGATCTGGTCGAGTTTTCCTTCCATGGTAGATGCTTCCCGAGTCTTACTTTTGCCTCGTGTTATCTTTCTTTCAACAGGGAAAACACCACTTCCCCACTCCTCAATCTCAATATCAACATTAACAGTCTACTGAGAATTCTCCATATAAATACCTATAAACGAGACTTTGATACCACCTATCACAGACTTAGTTTTGTTACACCTGAATTAACTAGAACCGTGCAGTCTTAATGTTTCACAATTCTTGTCCCCACGAGAAAAAATTAAGTCAGCCTTCCCAACACCTACGAAAAGTTGACCTTCAGGGTTAAAGTATATGGAAATTTTGAGTATGGGATATAAAGTAGGAAGTTATATAGAAAGAAAGAAGCACATAAGTTTGGGAGGATCTCCTTTTGTTAATGAAAGAAAAAACATTACAATCTCTCACGTTTTATCTCACTTCATTCCATGTGATTTACAAATGAACCAACACATCTATTTAGAGGCAATGTCTTGGAAGACAAGTTGAAAATCAATGGCCAAGACTTAATTAGATCCAATGACCATAATTAGTTGCAAGTTGAATCCACCTTTATGCAAGTTGCAAGCCTCCATTTCCTTGCAAGTTACAAGTCTTTACAACTTCCATACAAGTTGACAAGTCCCTTTCGCAGTATTCAAATTGGACTTTGCTTCTTCTTTCAAGCTTGTTCTAGTCAAGTTGAACTTTGCTTCGTCATGCAAGTTGCACAAGCTAGCACCCACTTGCGTCCAAAATAATCGGCTGCAGTCCACTATATTTATCCCCCTCAAAATGGTGGTTTTTTACTTAGAAAAACCTCATTTCCGTGCCTGCACAGCTGGCTTGCATTTCCCTCGTCTGCGTCCCCTGCAGCAGATAGTTAGTTCAGCCGAAGCACCCTGTCTAAGTTATGTGGTTGCTGCTTGGACGTTTCAGCCACGACCTGGGAGGGCACAAGTCTAAGCTTGGATGAGAAAGTGTTAGAAAACAACCCTACCAAAAGACCACCCCTTGATCATGTGAAGAAGCCTCAACGGAAGTCTCTTCTTATGTTTCCTTTTGAGAAAACCAACTTATCTATTGAAAGGAAAGAAGATAGCGGGGAAAAAGTGAAGCTGCCTCTCAACAGAATAACAAATTTGAGGTAATGAGTAAGCTGCATCTGTCACGCGACAGTATCCGTTCAAGCGAAAGTGAACTACGGGCAGATGATGAGCCTGCTGTTGAAGCTCAAGAACTGACTTTACTTGGTGGAGCCTATAGTTGTATGGGTGCTAAATTAGCAGCAATACAAAATGATACATATCCATTAAGAGCCTATATGACTCGAAGGGCATTGCAGGCTTAGTATGTCGTTTTTGGTTGCGTTTCAATCCCTTCCACCTGATGTTGGAAGTGGAATTTTTCGGCGTTGGGATTTTAATTTGGCAATTGCTTTGTACTTGCAACAAATTTGTATCCTCCTTTATTAGTCAAGGTGTACTTAATTTGTCTGTTGAGCTTCCTACACAATCTTTTTCTTAATCTTGTTACCTTTCATCTTTATGTAATGAAGAAAGAATATCATATTTAACATTAAACTTGCGATACAGGCATGCAATTCGATCTCGTTAGCAGCCCCGCTAGAATCATCAAATCAATCCCACTTTCAAGTTTGAAATTGGCAAGCCTTAGCATATGAAAACACAAAAACACTAGCTCAAATTACTTTAATTAAGGAGAAGCTCAAGACTACAAGAGAAAGCACATTCAGGATATGTATTAAAGCTTTCTCAAAAGCTTTTTTATTCACAACAAAGCGAGCATTTTTCCTGGAGAATTACATAACAAGATGGTTGCTCGGGACAGTTGGTAACAAAAGAACCTGCAAAACTAGGGCTTTGTTAAGAAAAAACAACCCAAAAGGGTTGTCATGGCAGACTTAACAACTCTGCCACGGACAAAGCCCACGAAAGCAAGGTTACAAAACTACGACTGCCAAAAGCAACCACAAACACAGACTGATTGACGGAATCCAACCCAACCATCATGTAAACATGCAGCGACATGGAAGACTTGGTGACTTGACAAAGTAACAAGCTCAGACCGAGCAAGTTGAAGTAACAACTGCTAGGCCAGAAGCTGAAAACATAATAGTAGATTATAAGAATCCAGTACCCAGTGTCTATATTCTCAGCTAAGTGTGACCATTATGCAGACTGGCTCCCTTCACCAAGGGGAAAACTTCTTGGAACAGCTTTCTAATGGAAAAAAAGCTGCAAAAATAAAGAAGAGTAACTGGCCACACCTTACTGGAAAAAAGGACTGGAACACTGAACCATATGAAGACCCGTGGTTATGGACCCAAAAACGACACACTAAAAACCAAGAGCTATACTGAAGTAGTGAAAACTTGGGATGTATCACGCCATCTGTGGCTTGAATGGGACTTTCCAACTGCCAGCTGCTTAGGAGAGTATAGCACAACTCCGAAGTTGCTCAACAAGCAGATCGACAGCACCAGAACTGATTCCACGGCAATGCTGGATGTTCAACCCCACCAATGTCTTGCCCACAACCACCAATACGGGTGCAGATTTGTCAGATACCAAAGAGCAACCTGCCAGGGAAAGTATCTGCAGATTCAGATGCTTGGCACCAGCCAAGACTGCAATGCCAGAATCAGTGATTCCACAACTAGAAACATCAAGTTCATTCAGCAGCCAGCAATCCCTTGCAACTGCCACCAGGCTTGCATCAGTGATGAATCTGCAGCCTTCAAGATTCAGAATCTCGAGAGTGCTCCCATGCAGCTTAGAAATGGTTGCAACAACATCGTCGGTCAAATTGACACATCCACTAAGATTAACCCTTATCAAACCACCTTCAGAGCTCTGAACAAAAGGTATAAGCCCAGCATCAGTTATTCCCTGAAGCCCAATCAGTTCCACATGAGTCAGGTTGGGGCAGAGTCTACCCACCATGGCCAAGCTAGCATTATCAAATCCAGGGCAGTTGCAGACGGTGAGTGATCGAAGTGAATAGCAAAGAGATGTCAATGAAAATAGAAAATTCATGTTCTGATTTCCCAAGCAATTGGCCAAAGAAAGAGACTTCAATTTCCCACCATAGTTTGAAAAGATGCCAAAAAACCCACAGTGGGTAATCCTGTGGCATTCCTCCAATTTAAGACTTTCAAGTGACCCTGCAGCTTTAGCAAAAGAAATTAATCCATTGTCTGATACAAGTGGACATCTTCTGAGGCAAACCTGACGCAGATTTGGGCAACCTTTTCCAATAGCTTCAAGCCCTAAATCAGAAACTCCTCGGCAAGTGGTTATTGCCAAAGACTTCAGCTTCTGCAAACATTTACCACTAGCCATGACCCAGAAGCCCCTCTCGTTCACATTTTGGAGACCAATTAGTGCAAGGTCAGTCATTGCACTGCCATAGTGTCCAATTACAGCAAGAGACACATCACTGATGTTAAGTGCCTGAAGCTTCACCTTTGTAATAACATTACCAGCTGCCGAAAATAGACCTGCAATTCCTTGGTCCCCAACAAGAGGACAATTTTTAACAGTAACAGATTTCAGGTTGGGGCAGCTACGTCCCAAAGTTTGCAAGCTTTCATTTCCAATGTTTGAACAAGATTCTATTGTAACTGACACCAGATTGGGACAGTTCTTTGCAATAGCAAACAAACACTTGTCTGTAACTGCCGAGCAATGGCACAGGTCAAGCTTCTCCAGCAGATGACAGCCATTTGCAATCTCAAGTAGCCCTGCATCACCAATTGATGATGAGTGCCAAATCGAAAGCTCTCTCAAAGAAGGACAACCACGAGCAATAGCCTTGAGGCCAAAATTTGTCAATCCACGAGTAGCACTGCTTTCTCGGATGGATAGCTTGCCCAAACCTCCACGGCTTCCAGTTCCAACAGCAATGGCAGCCAGCCTCACATCAGTAGCTTTCTTTCCTTCCAGGCATCTAGAAAGATATCCATCAACATCTGTCTCTAAGTTTTCATCCTCAACTTCAGCTCTGATTCCATTTGACTCAACAAATCCACCCTTATCTTTTGGCTTCATGGACTCGTCTGCCTTTTTAATATTAGATCTGTTCTCAGGCTCCACAGATAGAGTCGCTTCATTATTGCATATTTCATCCCTCTGAATGCTACTTAGAAGCATAAGCCAACGCTTGGAGACTCCTGCACAGGCACTCCTCTCTTGTCCTCCAGGAAGGCGTCTGAAAACCTCAAAGAGGCATTCGTCAGGAAGAACTTCAATGGATGACTGTTGTTTTTGCTCTCTGCTGACAACGAACGGGGCATTGACACGAGACTTCTTACGAGGAGGAACAAATATGTCCACGCGATGACCAAGGGACAAATAGAGACTCGATTCCTTATTATTCGGGTATAAGAACCCCCCAGGGAAAAAATCATCATCTCCTGAAATCAAAGATGTGGAAACCAACATCAGCCAATATTTTTAAATTTTAATAAAAGATCTGACAAATTTCACATTCCCTGTATAAGTATGCAGGACTTAGATGTGTTGCACATCAAGCAACTATACGTAACTACAAACATAAAATTTTACTATCCCAATCATATATTACACTTCAAAAAAAAAAGTACATGTCCGTAAAATTTTTACGAATTAACACACTACCCTCAACATTTTATAGTTATCACGAAAAGAACATAGCATATCTGAAATATAACTTATGAATGGAAAGACTGTATCTTCCTGTTGATGGTTACGGATAAATTTTTAAGCATCAGTTTCACTTTCATCTTTTTACCAGTAACTCATCAAATATTTGAGAACGATACCGCTATTAAATATTTTAAGCTTCAATATAGACATAAAAAAATTGAAACGACATGAAAAATATGGCACAAGTAAAGGCCTGTAATTCTAGAGCCATATACCTAAGAGAGATCCACATTTAAATTGAGATCATACCACCGTAATCAAAGACTGTAAACATAATTAAATACTAGATACTTCACAGACCATAACAAGTTTTAATCAAACAAAGGCACAAAAAACTTGAATTGATAAACTTTTTAAAGTCAAACCCATACAATTTTTGATATGATAACATCTCTACGAAGATTATAAGCATGGCCATAAATGCAAGTGTACAATATATGTATTTCATGAAAATACAAGATTTAACCAAATTAAAAACATTAAAAGATTAAAAATAGGTTTCAGCAGAAATCAAGTAAAGATTTAAAATTTAAGCAAAACCCAAAAAAGATTAGCGATCTTACCACTGAAATTGAAGACTTTAGACATGGGAACAGTGTGAAAATCCAAGGGAAGTCAAATTTGAAGCGTAGACGCCCAAAAAACCCTCTGAGGAGAGCAAAAATGACCAGATCAAGCAAGAAGAAGATGATCAGCAAGATCAGAAAAAGAATTGAAAGCATCAGAGAAAAATCAAAGGCAAGAAGTCATTTGGGAACCCTATCAAGAATAGGGCAAAAAAAGGAAGAGAGAAAAGAGGAGATGAAAGTGTGGTGGGTTGACGCAACAATGCAAGAATACGAAGAAATGTGTGGGTGTGAGGTGCTATATCTTGTGCATATCTTTTGTTTTCAAAGTGGGGTCTTTTTCCTCTTTCTTTATTCATAATTATTACGAGAGTTTGGGATACATGCAATGAACCAAAATTTCATTAGTCACGTTCAATGTTTCTATTTACTTTTCGAAACTGCAAATTAATGTTCAATCCCCCTCGCCTCCCCCAACCCATCATGCTTTTCTTTTTAGTATAGTATAAATAAAGCAATCCTCTCTTACAACCTTAACTTTCGAAAGATACAAACAAGGCAAGTATTTACTTAAAAATTACATGGCTTGAAAGGAACTTTTTCCATTTATTATTTATTTGTTTTGGTTACTAGGAAGAAATTTGACGCAAATGTGATATATGCCCATAATTAGATAATCGAGTTATTGACTTGCATTGTGCTGGTTTTCATTTCATACTATCTCATATATATGTTGGCGTTCCGTGAATATACTTTGAACCAAGGAGGATTCAATGATGGACGGCACCCAAAAAAATGTAAAATAAAATAAATTTTTCAGTTGAACCATTTCACTAATTTAGTTATTCGGTGATTTTGGTGGAAGTGTTCTTGATACCATTATAAAGTATTCAAGGTAAACCTATTTTTTCTTATTTACCTGTTGATAGATTTTAGTGTGGTTGGCAAGAGCGGGACAACTGACTGTGGAGTTTTAATAGAAGTTAGGTCTAAATAAAAGTACGAGAATTGCGTTACACATAACTTACATACTGGTTTTCATTGATTTTAAATTAGTATTCCGTGCATATATAGAACCTAATTTTCTTATTTGCTAGTTGAGGAGTTTTAGCATGATGGAGTTGAATGGTTGTTGTTTGGCAGAAGTTAGGTCTAGAGGCAAATTATGAGGATTACCACCATGCATAACTTCCATACAAAGATTTTTTTACAAAGATTGGCATGATTAAAAAATCGTGACGACTAAGTGACTTCCGAAGGATTTTTTACATCCATATGTCACTTCAGTAATATATTTTAACTAATTTTTAAAACTCGGGTATTTTATTGATGAGTTAGAATAAAATATGAAAAGTTTAAATCTAATTTAAAAGATCGTGACGAGTGACACACTAATATAAAAATCATATGCCCGACACAATGTAGCTTCTCAAGTAGACTAGAATGCAAATAGCAAGAGCCCAAAGAAATTCTGGATAACTTTGCACGAATTCTATACCAAAAAATCCACACACTCAGCTCGAAATTAATAGAAATTTACATACAAGGCACGCAAAATTATCAATCTTTCTTAACATTCATTGAATTTCGTAATTGTTCCAATCGTGACAAATGTTATAAAATGAGTTAAGCATCATTCCCTCAAAAATCATGCTACTGAGTAACTAAATTAATTTCGAACAACCGAATTAAGATAACTAATTAAATTAAAGAATAAAAGGTTATTAACGCAATAAACTAAGTTAACTACTTTGCTTAGAGGAACCAATTAAGTATGATGCTAGGAATCACGATTTTATCGTAACTTGACCTACTCAACTTTACATATCATATTAAGACCCAAATTTTGTTCACGTCGCCAACCGAATTTCTTAATTTAAATTAATAATCTTTCTCGTGTATAATTAATCATATATCTCCGATGTGAATTCATTATAATTCTAAATGAATTACGACATAAAAAGATGCATTAAATCACGAAGCGATTCACTAATAAATTGCACAATCTATAATATATTAAATATAATATCAAGTGAGAATCATTTTTAGACAATTATAATCATATTATAATTCTATTATTTCAATAATATCTTAATTTTTGTTTTTTAATATATATTTAATTTATGTAACTATTTAGTTATCATCAATGTACACGTACATTTGATATATTCATTTCATCTGTGTGTTTTCATTGATATATGAAATTTCTTATTATTAATTCTTAATTAATTAAAATTCACGTTCATTTAATTAATATTCATTTTCATTTATACATTTTAGTGTTAATAATTCTAATTAAAATTTTACATTAAAAAATGCATTTCATTATTTACGTCCATTTATGCTAATTTACAATCTAATTTTACTTGTTGACATTAAAAAGTATAAGAATCAATTTAAGTCAACTTTAAAAGCGAAATAAAGTTAAACTCAAGATTTTTATTGATGATCACTTCTAAGTTTCAAGTGTTTCATTAAAGGAGATATTTTAAAGATCCAAGTGTCTTCCCCTTCATCCAAAGATAGCTTGTACCCTTTTATAGGTAAAGAAAATTCAGCATCACCCATTTTCTTGTCTTATCAATCACCAGTACCAAACTGAAAAAGTATATTACTGACATATCTCTATTGATTGTTGAGGTCGGCTTGACAGGTTATCATGAAACAGTCCTTTAAGTGAGTTCCCAGCAATTAATGAGTTAGCGAGTAAGCGAAGCTACATCATATGATTGGTAAAATAAATGGGTGCTGACGTAAGTTCTAAATACAATAAATAATTTGATTGAATGTTTTATCAATGTGTAAGGAATCTATAATCATTATGTTCCCTCGAAACACTGCGTTACGAGCTGACCTTATAAAGCCGATCTCTAATTAAGATATACTAGGTGTATGCAATAATCTGTATTTAATTAGATCGCAGGTCAAATATTAACATTACTTAATTGAAATTATAATATCACATCAAGAGAAAATATGTATTTAATTTATTTAACCATTTAGTTACCATCAATGTACATGATCTATCAATTCATTTCGCATGTTTACTTTCATTAATATATGAATTTCATATTAATAATTATCAATTAATTAATATTCACATTCATTTAATTAATATTCATTTTTATTTATGCATTTTAGTGATAATAATTCTAACTATAAGTTAATTAAAATTTCACATTAAAAAATGCATTTCATTATTCATGTTCATTCATGCTAATTAACATCAATTTTACTTAGTTGAAAATTAAATATATAATTTAACATTGATTGTCACGTATATATATTACATGGTATTAAATTCTAAATTAATTAATATTCATGCGTATTCAAATACTACGTTTACAACACTTATAAAACATTTCGTTGCACGTTCAAAGTTGACTAATTTAAAACATTCATGACTTCAATAGCAAGAACTATTTTGGCATTTCACCTCCTCAGTATCCACGCGATTTCTCAAGCAAATCATAAATGGGCCATTGAAATTTAGTGGAAACAAGAACTCATGTATTCATGTTTCGAAATTTAGTGGAAAGACAATTAAAGAAACATTTAAATGAAACAACACATCTCCAGTCTGGTATGAGTGACTGAATTAAACCCATTGAAAATTATCAAAATATATTTTCTTTCATTTTCATTATACTTATATTTTATTTTTTGTGGGGGAAACTCTCTTGTTATCACGGATAATGTTTGAATAAAGAGACAAATTGAAAAGTTAAACTCTCTGTCTTTAATTCTTTATTGTATTTTATTTACAACTAGTACACCTTTAATTAGTTAAATTTGGCAACAAAGCCCCCAAATCGAAAACCATATTCCCATCAACTTGATAATTATTTTCTAATATTGATTATTGACAACTACTCTAAAGTGGGACTATGATGTCATAATGATTCATTCAAAACTTGCCTACTAAACCACTAAATCTAATTATGACTTCTTAATTTACCAAAAAATTAAAAAATCTCAATTTGCATAACTTTTGGGGAAAATTGCAGCGGAGCTCCCAAACCTTTATAAGTGCAATCGTGATTCAAATCACTAATTCCATCCATAATGCCGTTAGACAACAGTGAAATTCTCCCCAACCTCCCCACCCCTAACCCCCCCTAACGTGAATTTTTTGCCCTTCTGTATTAACCATGATATGATCTATCATCATCCGAGAAAGTTTGATTTGCATATACTCCCCCACGGCCACCAACTTCCTTTCTTCTGCTTCTGAGGTAAATTAACATTTCCACCAGCCCCACAACCACAACGCTCAATTCCCAACCTTTCTATCTTTTGATTCTCCTCCGCACGTACTCTTATGGGTCGTAAGCTCTCCATAGATGGAGAACTAGAAGCAGACCCAAAGGAAGAATTGGCTTCTAGCATTGGAGAATCCAGGACCTTCACACATCGTGATTAATTGTAATCCCGTCCCCACTTCCATCATCCTTTGATGACTATTGGAAAAATTAGTTTTTATTAGTTGGTTTGACCAAATTTTGATCAATTATTTTAGCGGGTCCCATTAGTTGGACAAAATATTTCTATGGCCGAGTGTGTTCTATTCCATGAGTAGATTAATGTAATGTATTTATTTTTTCAAAACCATTTTATGGTGAATGAGAAATTAAGATCAAAAGATGATATATATATATATATATATATGTAGAATCCATCTTTGGCTGAGTTGGTTTGCCAACAATGACTCCATCTGGGATTCTACATATTCCCTTGTATTGGTCTTTTATCTACAAAATCGCCATCAAAGCCAAGAAGAGAATTGACCGAAGAGGATTCTAGAAAATCGTAATCCTTTGCAGATGTAGGCATATTAATATCCTTCCCATTTAATGTATTTAGAAACAAGTCATCAGATTTAGCAGACGCAATTTCAACCAGAAGATGCTCAATAATTGAACTTTTGAGAAATAAAAACAGGCAAAATCGGCCAGGTTTCAACGCACTAAAATTGTAGAGGCAATCATACTCATCAACCATGTTCTCAAGATCTTCATTAGCAGCAACAAAGATCAAAGAATCCAACTCCTCATTCGACAGCGGTGTAAGTGTTATGCCCTAGATCCAATCAACTTTGGATATAAACACTTTTAATATATATATATATATATATATATATATATATATAACCGATGCATATTTATGGTAACATCTATTATTTAATCGAATTAATATTCTAATTAATTAAATAATAGAATCTGTAGATTCAAGTCTTGGTGATTTGT
>CAIGRO010105852.1:0-37265 GCA_903798355.1 Fraxinus baroniana | reverse complement strand
AAAATCCCAGAAAATGAATAAGTTTGAAAAATTAAATTTTCGACTCATATGAAGAACATAATTAAAAAATTAATTTTAATTATTTAGAGAACGTGCAAATAAGTCCCTAATAAATTATTACAAATTACTTTTTTTTTTAAATGTTCAAACGAGTCGCTAATAAATTATTAGAAAATTACAATCTAAATTATTAGTAGTTGTCGAACGTAATTATAAAATCTGGTTTGGGTTGGGAAGAACAAGGTTGCTCCTCTAGAGTCAGTTAGCCTGCATGACTTTTTTATTTCATATGATTCGATGCACAACCATGTTAGTGCACAATACAATTTCTATTATTAATGTTGTTAATAGTATTGTCATGCAGAATATTGACTATGATCAAAGATACTTCATCATCAGTTACTCTTAAAGAAATTATAGGTAAGCATAAATCACCATCAACACATTCTTAGTTTCGACTTCCAATGAAAGTTTGTATACGATTCAATTTTTCCAAGCTTCCCATTGTGGCCGTCACTTTTTCGGCTATTCAGATTTTATGAGGGTTACAGGTTATGGAGTTAAAAATAGTAAATAAAAATGAATTGCATTGTAGGTCCCCCAACATATGAATAGTCTGGTAAGTTCTTGAGATACATTGTAAATCAGAGAGGAATTGAAGCAAATCTAGAGAAGATTAAGGCTTTGATTGAAATGAGGTCACCTCAAAAGCCAAATGAGGTACAACGGCTTACTGAAGTGGTAGCCGCAATCAATCGCTTCATATCCAGGGCCACTGAGAAGAGGAAGAATCTACCAATTAGTCTACTCGAGGAAGTGAAAAACTGTCCTTCGGGCAAGCTTGATTGAGATTAGAGAAATCCTTACACACTTTCCAGTTGCAATTGTGTTTCTTTACTAGCACGCCGTTGCTGATTAGTTTCTCCACTTCTTCTTTTAGAGCTTCATACCTTTCCGTGTTCAAGGAGAATCTTCTACCTGTGTAGGGCTGGACTTGGATCAATTTGTAAATGATGGAAACTGACCTTCGGGTCTATTCTGATCATGTCCTTCTGTTTCGATGCAAATGCGTATGAGTTCTTACGGAGGAACTCCTTGTTTTTCAAAGCACCGCTCAGAGTTGTCATCTACTCCTGCAGTTTTTGGCTTGACTTCTCTACTAATCTTCTTTGGATTTGTGCATACAGTGTTGACTTGGTCTCTCCGAGTCAAGGATAACCATGAGCCATAAATGAGGATTACATTTTCTTTGCTTTTGTATCAAGGTTGAACAAATTGTTTGTTCCTTTAAGCTTAAACTTCTAAAACTCATATTCACCGTCAACTCTTTCCATCCGTCTCAACTTAATCGAGTCCGAATCTGTACTATAAATCCTGTCAAATAATCATTTCTGGATTTGCTTCAATTTCTCTCTACCATATGCGTGGTTTCCTTGCCTTTAAATGAAAAATCAGGATGCCACACCGAACGCACACTTAAAAGGGTTTAGTCTCATCTGATATCTCCTCAGGATTTAGAAGGTTTGGTCCAAGTGTTTCACAAATTAACGACATTTAAATTTGTTTTTAATAAATGTAATTTTGTCTTGTTTTGCACTTTTGTTTAAAAAACCCTCCCATGAATTGTACACTGAATTCATCCCCACAAGAACATTTAATGAAGAGAGTCCAAAACATTCACTCTTTAATTTCTCAACAAAAGCAAAGGGTATTTCTCCAACTGAAAAAATAAAAACTGGAGTAATTATAAAAACTGAAAAAACTCCTAGTGCACTAATATGAAGAATTAAAATTCAAGAACCCTACGTGAGGTTCACTCAGGTAAATGTATTAAAAAAAAGTTAGAATTAAAATTCAGGAACCCTACGTGAGGTTCACTCATGTAAATGTATTAAAAAAAAGTTAGAATTAAAATCCAGGAACCCTACGTGAGGTTCACTCAGGTAAATGTATTAAAAAAAAGTTAGAATTAAAATCCAGGAACCCTACGTGAGGTTCACTCAGGTAAATGTATTAAAAAAAAAGTCTACCTGGCAACAATAACTCTATGATCCTTACCTGCATTATATTGAATCCAACATCAGTTAGCCTGGCAGCAATAACTTTATGATCCTTGAATACATTATTAAATCCCACATCAAGGCCAACCATATGAGACACCACTTACCGTCATTCAATTGCCATGTCTGTGAATTCTACGGATAGCTGAATCAATCATAAATGGATCAAGCAATACGGGGGTTATCTTCGCCCTCTTACCTCTCCTCATGCCATCCTCATCAACAGCATAGTTGGGGGCTTGCATCGAACTGTTCAATCGAAGTTTGATCTTCATCAATATCAACTCCTTCTGGCATCATTGGCGTTTGATCTTCTACTAAAAAATATTAAACATAAACAATTTAGAACACCAAACAATTAACATTAACCAAAACAATCAAAAATTACCATCAAAGGTCGAAGCTTATTGTTTTTCACCTACATCCACCAAACATAAAAGAACATGAATAGTTTAAAATATAAATAAAATTTAAAAAATTGAAAAAAAGGACAAAATATAATACCCATCGGATTCACATACACGGCATAATCGAGGCTTGCTTCGAACAACTCATGAGGAGTTTGAACATCAACTCCTCCTCGAATCATTGGCATTTGATCTTCTACTAAACAAAAACTAAACATAAGCAATCAAGAACACCAAACAATTAACATTAACCAAAACATTCATAAATTACCATTAAAAGTCGAAGCCTCTTGATGTTCACCTACATCTACCAAACATTAAAAAAAATGATTAGTTTAAAACATAAATAAAATTTAAAAAACTAAAAAAAAAAGGACAAAAAAATACCCATAGGATTCACAAACACGACATAATCGAGGCTCGCTTCGAACGGCTGAGAAGGAGTTTGAACCTCAACTCCTAGCATCATTGGCGTTTCATATTCTACTAAAAAAACTAAACATAAGCAATCTAGAACACTAAACAATTAACATTAACCAAAACATTCATAAATTACCATTTGAAGTCGAAGCCCCTTGATTCTGCTCTACATCTACCAAACATAAAATGAACACAATTAGTTTGAAACATAAGTAAAATTTAACAAACTGAAAAAAAAAAAGGGGACAACATAAATAAATTACCATTTGTATTCATAATCAAATGTAATCTTCTCTCCCCCCAAATCTTAACGAAAACAGCATGCCTCACATTCCAGTCAAATTTTTGAGAAGCGGTACTCTTCTTGTTGACAATGATCACTGATGGCTCAACTGGAACCAAATCAGCTTGTAAATTGAACTTCAGTGGGCACAAGTCCGGCATGTGATAACGCAATATCCATCTGCCCAACAAGATAGTCAGGCAGAAAATCGTCACGTAATCTTACATACGGCTGCCACATAATCTAACAAGAAAAAAAAACAAAGTTAATTGCGAATTAAAGAAAATTCGAGTAGAGTGACTAAAAATTCACATAAATGAAATACACTTACATTGTCATTCGTAAGCATTAAATCAAATTCTTCTTTTTTCTTTTTTGCATAAAATTTTTTGGACTTGCGCTCCACTGAGTGCGACCATCCAACCATTAATGGGAATGTAGAAATTAATCCCCCATCTTCAAAATTCTCTCGATATATATCGAAATCATAAATAGTGTGAGAAATTATGGGCATGTGTTCGTAAAAGAAAAACTGCACACAAATGAAAAATGTAAGTTATAAATATTAACTTATATAAATTATAGCAATGAAAGAAATAAATAAAAATAATAATTACCATGAAAAAAGGAGCACAAAAACTGACAACTGTTGGACTATTCCCCCGGAGTCTTTCTTTCTTAAACTCTCTCAAACTGTAATGCATATGACACAGCAAAGCAGCTCCCCACGCATAATTCTTTATAGCATCAATATCTTTTAATGGACCAAGGAAGATGCAAGGCAGTGAGCTATGATCTCTTGGGGGATAGGCTCGCCCGCGCCGGGGACTTTCGTACAGTCACGTGCTCTCATCATAACCGTCCACGGAGTGGACGTAAATATTAGTCGATTTCAATCGACGATCCGTATTGCTTTGCTTCACTGATGTTCAAACAGTGACATTCGAAAACATGCTCATCAGTGTATTCTTGTTTTCCACGTGTCATCACCCTACTAGATGACGACGCTATTTATATGTGCATCGTCGTTATTCCGTTTTCATTTTTGCTCTTCAGAGTAATTTTCTACGAATCTCAGATTCATAATAGTGTCGTGTCTGGTCGTTCTACTGATGATTTGTCTTCAACAAATCGAAATTTACGTGCGATGTCCAAGGAGGGAAATTTGTTTGATCAAGATATTAAGACGAAGACGATCCAAGTTGCTGCTGATGGAGATTGGCAGGAGGTGCGCCTGAAGCTGCCGTCCTCCATGGACGTGCTGTATAACAAGCTGAAGAAGCACGCTATCATGATCGATAGATGTATCATCGAGTATCGATGTCAGTGTCCTATCAATTTCGAGGGATCCGTTAGGATTGAGGTTCACGACTCTCGGATGATCGGTGCTTCCTCTAAACAGACGAAGTTTGTGCTTCCAATCACCTGCAATTGTGACCTTGTGTATTACGGGAGTTGTTGGAGTTCCGCTGCATCCGACAAAATGCCTTGGAGGATGTTGTATCGGTTGGAGGGTTCCAACATCAAATCTGGCACCTTTTTCTGCCAGATCAGAGGGTACTTGAAGCTGTGTGCTTCGAAAAGGGTCAATGAGATCGAGTTCTGGAGTCCGGAGATTCAAATCAAGTCGAAGACTCATTCTAGCGACTGCGTCGACGTGTGGTACGTCGATTACGCCACTAATCGGCCGACGTTGAATAAGTGTTTGAGCACCATGGATCGTAGATACGTTAGCGTTGACTCTATTCAAGCTTTGCCCGAATTGTGTTATAGCGACATGTCGCGTCGCTCAGTCGCTGGAGTCGAAATTAGGAAAAGTTTCGACGGTTCTCATAACGATGATCCTGAAGTGAAACCGGATGATAGCATTAGCTAGATATCCGGCATTAAACGCGATGAGACTTTAGTCAAATCGAGCGTGCTGAAACACGTCGATCTTGTAGATTTGTTAACCATAGCAATGGATAAGGGTAGGGAACATGTAATTAAGTCCGACAAGGACAGAAGCAAATCGTAGATGTAATAAATTTCATCGTTATTGAAATTTACATATATTGATGACTCGAAACCAGCTGTATTAATTTATTTAATACGCGATAATGTTTGTGCGACAAAAACAATTATGACGGACGGTGGAACCGTCTTCCTTGGAATGAAAGTAGTCCATTATAATTCCAGTTTCCCATACTGGAATTTCGTCCAATATCCTGCAGTCTTCCTCTTCGAAGAAGAATGTCTCCTCCAAACTTGCGAGATGTATAGTCACATAAATCCGACGCCTTCTCAAATTATTAATAATTTGATCAATTATGTGCCTCACCGCGATGTGCATGTTCGCATTCAAGTTGTCCAAGAAATTCACGTGCAATGTCCAAGGAGGGAAATTATTTTGATCGAGATATTAAGACGAAGACGATCCAAGCTGCTGCTGATGGAGATTAGCAGGAGGTGCGTCTGAAGCTGCCGTCCTCCATGGACGTGCTGTATAACAAGCTGAAGAAGCACGCTATCATGATCGATAGATGTATCATCGAGTATCGATGTCAGTGTCTTATCAATTCCGAGGGATCCGTTAGGATTGAGGTTCACGACTCCTGGATGATCGGTGCTTCCTCTAAACAGACGGAATTTGTGCTTCCAGTCACCTGCAATTGTGACCTTGTTTATTACAGGCTCACCCACACCGGGACTTTCGTACACACACGTGCCCTCATCGTAACCGTCCACGGAGTGGACGTAAATAGTAGTTGATTTCAATCGACGATCCGTTGTGAAGAACTTTATATTCTTTAAATACACATATTTCGTCGTTCATTTCAAATGGATTCTTCTAGGAAGAGAAAGTAGTTTGGCGGTCCGTCTAGGACCGCCAGTCGGAAGACTCAAAGAGTGCTGCAGTTTAATAGCACGCAAAGGAATCAACTTCCTGCTTAGTGGCAACGTGTTCTTCGATATAATCGAAGATCCGGTGGATACACGTTGCCGATTCAGCACATGTCCGATGTGCACGAGATTGAAGAGATTGGAGATGTCGATGTTGTTGTTTGCATCAACAACTGTCCCGCTGGTAACAGCGTCGGAACACGACATACACAGAAAGTTCGATGGAGCCATTTGTTGCTGAAAGGCAACGTCACCCTTGGTTCTGAAGGAAATGCCCATAATATATATCAGTGGATATATATGTGGTTAGTGTACGATAGACGTTTCGGTAATGTCAATCCCAGGATTGTGGACATATTTTTTGGCCAGCAGAATAACCCCGAAACCTGGATGAAGAATCAGGATAATGCAGACCGATTTGTGGTCTGCATGGAGAAACGGTATAGTTTTATTGGGCATGGATATAGCGATACGGCTATGGCGACTGATAGATCTCCCAATTTTGCTTACATGTGATCGCGTCCGATATCAATGAACAAGAAACTAACTGGGACTACCTTGTTCAAGGATACCACCGACGAAGGAGTCGGTGATATGGATCGCAGAGCTTATTACTTAGTTTTTAGTTCGTTCCAGTCATATCATGTAAATGTAACGCTGAATAATCGAATGTGGTTCAAAAGCATTTAATAAAATGAAATATATTCATTTTCCACTCTCCAGTCTACAATGAGTTTGTTCCATGAACACATTATATCGTGAAAACAATACAAGAAGTTGTACAAAGAAATAACCCCTAAGTTGTCTAATTTTTTATGGATATAAAAATAAAGACGTTGGGATAAATTCCGAGAAATCATCTTCAACAACGTCTGCTCGTTTATCGTCGTCGACATCGGTCTTAATGTCGTCCAGATGCGTTCATTCTGAGGTTGTAGTTGAACCTTAGTTCCACGTTGAACATGTAGTAGAATGGTGGATTTGTTGTCTGTCCAGAGTGTTGGACTCGAATCCAGAACGGGTTGTTCAATACCCAAGTGTATTCTCCGACTTGTAGTTGCTGCCATGTGAGTGGCTCCCCTGTGTTGGAATCCATGATTCCAACACTCTATGGTCTCATGTATTATGCAGCCACACGGTAGTTCTAGACATCTAGGCTTGATTACTAGTTGCTTCTTTCGTTTGCATCGGTGGTGCTTCGCTCCTGTAGAAGGGGGTGTCGGCGACGAAGAATTCTGCATTTGCCAGGGTCCAGCGTTTCAAGCTGTAGTTGCATTCGTCCTCTAGAAAATCTTTATAAGAAGATTCTATTGTGCTTGGATTGCACAGCACGATACACAGGATACCACCTTTAGTTTGAATTGGTTTGCCGTACTTGACATTCGATTGCCAGTCTCTTTGGGCCCCAATGAGCTCTTTCCAATGTTTCTTTTGCAGATAAGACGGATTAACGTCATCAATAACGTTGTACCAGGCTTTATTCGAGAACGTTTTTGAATTGAAGTCCATGAAGCCCATTACATAATTATGTGGGCCTAAAGATCTGGCCCATGCAGTTTTCCCAATCTTCGATTCGCCTTCTAGAATCAGACTTTTGGGCCTGTGAGGCCTATCGTTAATATCTCTGATATTTTCTCGGGCCCAAATTGATAACTGTTCAGGTATCTGGAATGATTTCGAATTGAACTCTGGTGCATATTCTTGAATTGGTTCTGCAAATTCCTACTCCATATTAGCTATAATATTGTGACGTTGCAGAGCGTAAGTCCTGGGATCGCATCGCTTTATAATTACGATCGATTCTTCTTTCGTCCTGGCATTTAGAGATTTTGTGTATTCCTCGTCGAGATCTGTTTTATCGTGACGACGTTTGTGACCGTCCGTCTGGTTTTGGCTTCTTCGACGTAAATTCCTCCCTTAGCTATGTAGTCGGCGACGTCGTCCGCCGATCTCGCGCTCTGTACGTTTGGGTGGTATGCATCAGAGTTGTCATCTACTCCTGCAGTTTTCGGCGTGACTTCTCTACTAATCTTCTCTGGATTTGTGCATACAGTGTTGACTTGGTCTCTCCGGGTCTAGGATAACCATGAGCCATAAATGAGGATTACATTTTCTTTGCTTTGGTATCAAAGTTCAACAAATTGTTTGTTCCTTTAAGCTTAAACTTCTAAAACTCATATTCACCGTCAACTCTTTCCATCCGTCTCAACTTAATCGAGTCCGAATCTGTACCATAAATCCTGTCAAATAATCATTTCTGGATTTGCTTCAATTTCTCTCTACCATATGCGTGGTTTCCTTGCCTTTAAATGAAAAATCAGGATGCCACACCGAACGCACACTTAAAAGGGTTTAGTCTCATCTGATATCTCCTCAGGATTTAGAAGGTTTCGTCCAAGTGTTTCACAAATTAACGACATTTAAATTTGTTTTTAATAAATGTAATTTTGTCTTGTTTTGCACTTTTGTTTAAAAAAACCTCTCATGAATTGTACACTGAATTCATCCCCACAAGAAATTTAACGAAGAGAGTCCAAAACATTCACTCTTTAATTTCTCAACAAAAGCCAAGGGCATTTCTCCAACTGAAAAAATAAAAACTGGAGTAATTATAAAAACTGAAAAAACTCCTAGTGCGCTAATATGAAGAATTAAAATTCAAGAACCCTACGTGAGGTTCACTCAGGTAAATGTATTAAAAAAAAGTTAGAATTAAAATTCAGGAACCCTACGTGAGGTTCACTCATGTAAATGTATTAAAAAAAGTTAGAATTAAAATCCAGAAACCCTACATGAGGTTCACTCAGGTAAATGTATTTAAAAAAAGTTAGATTTAAAATCCAGGAACCCTACGTGAGGTTCACTCAGGTAAATGTATTAAAAAAAGTTAGAATTAAAATCCAGGAACCCTACGTGAGGTTCACTCAGGTAAATGTATTATAAAAAAAGTCTGCCTAGCAACAATAACTCTATGATCCTTACCTGCATTACATTGAATCCAACATCAGTTAGCCTGGCAGCAATAACTTTATGATCCTTACCTACATTATTGAATCCCACATCAAGGCCAACCATATGAGACACCACTTACCGTCATTCCATTGCCATGTCTGTGAATTCTACGGATAGCTGAATCAATCATAAATGGATCAAGCAATGCGGGGGTTATCTTCGCCCTCTTGCCTCTCCTCATGCCATCCTCATCAACAGCATAGTTGGGGCTTGCATCGAACTGTTCAGTCGGAGTTTGATCTTCATCAATATCAACTCCTTCTGGCATCATTGGCGTTTGATCTTCTACTAAAAAAAATTTAAACATAAACAATTTAGAACACCAAACAATTAACATTAACCAAAACAATCATAAATTACCATTAAAGGTCAAAGCCCCTTGTTTTTCACCTACATCTACCAAACATAAAAGAACATGATTAGTTTAAAATATAAATCAAATTTAAAAAATTGAAAAAAAGGACAAAATAAAATACCCATCGGATTCACAGACACGGCATAATTGAGGCTTGCTTCGAACAACTCATGAGGAGTTTGAACATCAACTCCTCCTCGAATCGTTGGCGTTTGATCTTCTACTAAAAAAAACTAAACATAAGCAATCAAGAACACCAAACAATTAACATTAACCAAAACATTCATAAATTACCATTAAAAATCGAAGCCTCTTGATGTTCACCTACATCTACCATACATTAAAAAAATGATTATTTTAAAACATAAATAAAATTTAAAAAACTAAAAAAAAAGGACAAAGTAAAATACCCATAGGATTCAAAGACACGACATAATCGGGTCTCGCTTCGAATGGCTGAGAAGGAGTTTGAACCTCAACTCCTAGCATCATTGGCGTTTCATATTCTACTAAAAAAACTAAACATGAGGAATCTAGAACACCAAACAATTAACATTAACCAAAACATTCATAAATTACCGTTTGAAGTCGAAGCCCCTTGATTCTCCTCTACATCTACCAAACATAAAATGAACATAATTAGTTTGAAAAATAAGTAAAATTTAACAAACTGAAAAAAAAAAAGGACAACATAAATAAATTACCATTTGTATTCACAATCAAATGTAATCTTTTCTCCTCCCACATCTTAACGAAAACAGTATGCCTCACATTCCAGTCAAATTTTTGAGAAGCGGTACTCTTCTTGTTGACAATTGTCACTGATGGCTCAACTGGAACCAAATCAGCATGTAAATTGAACTTCAGTAGGCACAAGTCCAGCCTGTGATATACTAATCTCTCAAAACATATCAATATCGTGCGTGATAACGCAACATCCATCTGCCCAACAAGACAGTCAGGCAGAAAATCATACGTAATCTTGCATATGGCTGCCACATAATCTAACAAGAAAAATAACAAAGTTAATTGCAAATTAAAGAAAATTCGAGTAGAGTGACTAAAACTTCACATAAATGAAATACACTTGCATTGTCATTCGTAAACATTAAATCAAATTCTTCTTTTTTCTTTTTTGCATAAGGATTTTTGGACTTGCACTCCACTGAGTGCGACCATCCAACCATTAATGGGAATGTAGAAATTAATTCCCCATCTTCAAAATTCTCTCGATATATATATCGAAATCATAAATAGTGCGAGGAATTATGGGCATGTGTTCGTAAAAGAAAAATTGCACACAAATGAAAAATGTAACTTATAAATATTAACTTATATAAATTATAGCAATGAAAGAAATAAATAAAAATAATAATTACCGTGAGAAAAGGAGCACAAAAACTGACAAGTGTTGAACTATTCTCCCGGGAGTCTTTCTTTCTTAAACTCTCTCAAACTGTAATGCATATGACACAGCAAAGCAACTCTCCATGCATAATTCTTTATAGCATCAATATTTTTTAATAGGCCAAGGAACATACAAGGTAGTGATCTATGATCTCTTGGGAGGGACAGGCTCGTCCGCGCCGGGGACTTCCGTACAGCCACGTGCCCTCATCATAACCGTCCACGGAGTGGACGTAAATAGTAGTCGATTTCAATCGACGATCCGTATTGCTTTGCTTCACTGATGTTCAAACAGTGACATTCGAAAACATGCTCATCAGTGTATTCTTGTTTTCCACATGTCATCACCCTACTAGATGACGACGCTATTTATATGTGCGTCGTCGTTATTCCGTTTTCATTTTTGCTCTTCAGAGTAATTTTCTAAGAATCTCAGATTCATAATAGTGTCGTGTCTGGTCGTTCTACTGATGATTTGTTTTCAACAAATCGAAATTTACGTGCAATGTCCAAAGAGGGAAATTTGTTTGATCGAGATATTAAGACGAAGACGATCCAAGTTGCTACTGATGGAGATTGGCATGAGGTGCGTCTGAAGCTGCCGTCCTCCATGGACGTGCTGTATAACAAGCTGAAGAAGCATGCTATCATGATCGATAGATGTATCATCGAGTATCGATGTCAGTGTCCTATCAATTCCGAGGGATCCGTTAGGATTGAGGTTCACGACTCCCGGATGATCGGTGCTTCCTCTAAACAGACGGAGTTTGTGCTTCCAATCACCTACAATTGTGACCTTGTGTATTACGGGAGTTGTTGGAGTTCCGCTGCATCCGACAAAATGCCTTGGAGGATGTTGTATCGGTTGGAGGGTTCCAACATCAAATCTGGCACCTTGTTCTGCCAGATCAGAGGGTACTTGAAGCTGTGTGCTTCGAAAAGGGTCAATGAGATCGAGTTCTGGAGTCTGGAGATTCAAATCAAGTCGAAGACTCATTCTAGCGACTGCGTCGACATGTGGTACGTCGATTACGCCACTAATCGGCCGACGTTGAATAGGTGTTTGAGCACCGTGGATCGTAGCTACGTTAGCGTCGACTCTATTCGAGCTTTGCCCGAATTGTGTTATAGCGACATGTCGCGTCGCTCAGTCGCTGGAGTCGAAATTAGGAAGAGTTTCGACGGTTCTCATAACGATGATCCTGAAGTGAAACCGGATGATAGCATTAGCTAGATATCCGGCATTAAACGCGATGAGACTTTAGTCAGATCGAGCGTGCTGAAACACGTCGATCTTGTAGATTTGTTAACCATAGCAATGGATAAGGGTAGGGAACATGTAATTAAGTCCGACAAGGACAGAAGCAAATCGTAGTTGTAATAAATTTCATCGTTATTGAAATTTACATATATTGATGACTCGAAACCAGCTGTATTAATTTATTTAATACGCGATAATGTTTGTGCGACAAAAACAATTATGACGGACGGTGGAACCGTTTTCCTTGTAATGAAAGTAGTCCATTATAATTCCAGTTTCCCATACTGGAATTTCGTCCAATATCCTGCAGTCTTCATCTTCGAAAAAGCATGTCTCTTCCAAACTTGCGATGAATTGATGTATAGTCACATAAATCCTACGCCTTCTCAAATTATTAATAATTTGATCGATTATGTACCTCACCGCGATGTGCATGTTCGCGTTCAAGTCGTCCAGGAAAAAGCGAAATATGGCGTAATCCGGACACCAGAATGGATATATTAACCTCGTCAGTTGTTTAGCACGATTGTGTAGTGCTGCCCTTTGGACATAGTCCTCCCAGTAGAACGATTTTATGTGCTATTTTGTATCATCCGGAAGGACGTTGTATATATCTCCAAAATACAATTCTTGATTCATATTTCCTATCTGCTGGAGTAAGTAAATTGTTTGTTTGTTTCAAATATCGTCGCGGGATCTAAATGTATAGCAGATTAATAATCGAATTTGAATAAGATTCGTATCGCTTTGTGATTTATGAAGGACGAATCTTAAGTCTTTAAGTCTAATCACATATTGCACATATTCAAATTCGAAATAAAAAGATTCTATCCAAAAGTTTTACCATAGAGTTGCTTGCACAGCAAGATGTAATGAACGAATCAAAGTCTAATAAATGTAAATGGTCAATAGTAAGCCTAATGTATTTGGCCCAGTGGGCCTAATTGGCCTTCGTCTGTAGAAGGCCCAAGAATATTAACCGGCCCATACACATTGTGTACTGACATCCTTTTGACGTTTGCGACCGTCCGTCTGGAATTCGCCTTCTTCGACCTAAACTCTTCCCTTAGCTATGTAGTCGGCAACGTCTTCCATCGACCTCGTTCTCTGCACGTTCGGGTGGTATACCTCCCTCGTGTTCTGATTGAAAATGTCGAAGAACCTACTGTTCCGACATTTATACTTCCCTGAGAACTGAATTAGACAGTGGAGGTGTTGTGCACCGTCCGTCTGCGACTCCTCACATACCCTTATGAAAACCCAATTGATCGGATAACCCAGAGATTTTAATTCGATCAAGACGATGTCCTTCGACATCGGACATCTGGCATACGTCAAGAAGTAGTTCTTGGCGTTTATTAAGAAATGCGGTGAAGATTGGGAAGACATTAGGGATTTATAAAATTTGGGGATTTTACACAGTGCCAATTTGGTGAACAGGAACCGGGTCCTTCAAACATAACCTATTTTAATTAGGGACTGGGGACAAGCTTATATTGGGTCCTAATTACTGTTCTCCTATCTTACATCATCATTGACGTCATCATCAAATTTGAATTTTCCCTCGCCTCCTACAGTACCCGGGTGTAGAATATCTTTATTTTAATCAGGCCCCGCAGGGGCTTTATCTCGGGTCCATAACACGGTAGGCCCAATGGGCGAGCTTTAATATTACAGGCTCGCCTACGCCGGGGACTTCCGTACAGCCACGTGCCCTCATCATAACCGTCCACGAAGTGGACGTAAATAGTAGTCGATTTCAATCGACGATCCGTATTGCTTTGCTTCACTGATGTTCAAACAGTGACATTCGAAAACATGCTCATCAATGTATTCTTGTTTTCCACGTGTTATCATCCTACGAGATGACGACGCTATTTATATGTGCGTCGTCGTTATTCCGTTTTCATTTTTGCTCTTCAGAGGAATTTTCTATGAATCTCAGATTCAGAATAGTGCCGTGTCTGGTCGTTCTGCTAACGATTTGTGTTCAACAAATCGACATTCACGTGCAATGTCCAAGGAGGGAAATTTGTTTGATAGAGATATTAAAACGAAGACGATCCAAGCTGCTGTTGATGGAGATTGGCAGGAGGTGCGTCTGAAGCTGCCGTCCTCCGTGGACGTGCTGTATAACAAGCTGAAGAAGCACGATATCATGATCGATAGATGTATCATCGAGTATCAATGTCAGTGTCCTATCAATTCCGAGGGATCCGTTAGGATTGAGGTTCACGACTCCCGGATGATCGGTGCTTCCTCCAAACAGACGGAGTTTGTGCTTCCAGTCACCTGCAATTGTGACCTTGTTTATTATAGGCTCACCCGCGCCGGGGACTTCCGTACACACACGTGCCCTTATCGTAATCGTCCACAGAGTGGACGTAAATAGTAGTCGATTTCAATCGAAGATCCGTTGTGAAGAACTTTATGTTATTTAAATACGTATATTTCGTCATTCATTTCAAATGGACTCTTCTAGGAAGAGGAAGTGGTTCGACGTCCGGCTAGGACCGCCGGTCGGAAGACTCGAAGAGTACTGCAGTTTAACAGCACGCAGAGGAATCAACTTCCTGCTCAGTGGAAACGTGTTCTTCGATATAATCAAATATTCGGTGGATACACGCCGCCGATTCAACACATGTCCGATGTGCACACGATTGAAGAGATTGGAGATGCCGGTGTTGTTGTTTGGATCAACAACTGTCCCGCTGGTAACAACGTCGGAACACGACATACACAAAAAGTTCGATGGAACCGTTTGTTGCTGAAAAGCAACGTCACCCTTGGTTCCGAAGGAAATGCCCATAATATATATCAGTGGATATATTTGTGGTTAGTGTACAATAGACATATGTGGCTGAGAAGGAGTTTGAACCTCAACTCCTAGCATCATTGGCGTTTGATATTCTACTAAAAAAACTAAACATGAGCAATCTAAAACACCAAATAATTAACATTAACCAAAACATTCATAAATTACCATTTGAAGTCGAAGCCCCTTGATTATCATCTACTTCTACCAAACATAAAATGAACATAATTAGTTTGAAATATAAGTAAAATTTAACAAACTGAAAAAAAAGGACAACATAAATAAATTACCATTTGTATTCACAATCAAATGTAATCTTCTCTCCTCCCACATCTTAACGAAAATAGCATGCCTCACATTCTGGTCAAATTTTTGAGAAGCGGTACTCTTCTTGTTGACAATGGTCACTGATGGCTCAACTGGAACCAAATCAGCTTGTAAATTGAACTTCAGTGGGCATAAGTCTGGCCTGTGATATGCTAATCTCTCAAAACATATCAATATCATGCGTGATAACGCAACATCCATCTGCCCAACAAGATAGTCAGGCAGAAAATCAACACGTAATCTTGCATATGGCTACCACATAATCTAACAAGAAAAAAATAACAAAGTTAATTGAAAATTAAAGAAAATTCGAGGAGAGTGACTAAAAATTCACATAAATGAAATACACTTACATTGTCATTCGTAAGCATTAAATCAAATTCTTCCTTTTTCTTTTTTGCATAAGAATTTTTGGACTTGCGCTCCACTGTGTGCGACCATCCAACCATTAATGGGAATATAGAAATTAATCCCCCATCTTCAAAATTCTCTCGATATATATCGAAATCATAAATAGTGCGGGGAATTATGGGCATGTATTCGTAAAAGTAAAACTGCACACAAATGAAAAATGTAACTTATAAATATTAACTTATATAAATTATAGCAATGAAAGAAATAAATAAAAATAATAATTACCGTAAGAAAAGGAGCACAAAAACTGACAAGTGTTGGACTATTCCCCCGGAGTCTTTCTTTCTTAAACTCTCTCAAACTGTAATGCATATGACACAGCAAAGCAGTTCCCCACGCATAATTCTTTATAGCATCAATATCTTTTAATAGACTAAGGAACATGCAAGGCAGCGATCTATGATCTCTTGGGGGGTCAAAAAAAATTAATAACATATAATACATATGCCCTGATATAAGGGTCTAATCCAACTCTTATTATCACAGGAGGAATGTCCTTAAAATCTAATAAATTTTTAATACATATGTCACATTTATTCTTTTCATGCAAAAACCTATGTGATAATAATAATTCATTACAAAGGTTTGGACATTCGTCCACTTTGAAATCACGGCCAATCACAGGAAGGCCATCTATTGGAAATCCCGTTATTTTGGCAACATCTTCTAAAGTTGGGGTTATTCTTTGTTCCCCAATAATAAAGCATGATTGTTAAATTGAATAACAATCAATTAATGATAACAAAAAATCTATAGATGTTCTATAACCCGTATTAATTCTACAAACTTAATCAAGCCCCGAGCCAACAAGTCGTTCTAAAACTTCATTGGCCGGTTGCCAATCTTTGAGTAATGCTAAGTGTGTTCTATTCTTCAACATTTTAACAATGACAATTTGCAAAAATTCAACAACAAAAATAAAAATTAAACAAAAGAAATAAAAATGACCATAACCCCACATTTACAGAAGTTACCAAGCAAATCCACGATATAGAGTCAAAATTATTCTCAAATCGAATCAAAGTTACTGCATTTCCTTTCCGATATTTAAATTAGGTAAAACAATTGATTTGCTGTTGTGTGTTATTTTTTACTCCTCCATCGTCTTTGTGTTCTACTGTTTTGTGATTAGTGATTGCTGCAATTTAAAGCAAGGACACAGTTCTGCCTTCGATTGCAATTAACCATGGCCCCTCCAAAATTTTGAAACTGTCATCCGTTTATCTTTCTGACTTCACTTTCTCTTTCTATCTCAACATACACTTCCTTTTTTTCCCTATGAATATCTGATGAGCTATTAGATTTTTTTTTTTATTTATTGTAATATCTGGGGAGCTTTCTAGGGGAAAACGTGAGTAACCTAAGCAGCATCACCATTTAATTCATTAACAGAAGAAGGGAAATGAAGATTAACCCCAAAATAACATGCGAAATCAATTTATCCTAAAAAAATAAAAATTAAAAATTAAGAGGACGAGATGAGAAGAACATACCTGTTTGCTGAGAAAGGACGAGAAGAGACGAAGGGCTTCGATCAAGTTTGGTAAACAATGGGTTTGCAGAGACGAAGGGCTTCGATCAATTTTTGATAGAGTCACAGAAACATTCAAATTTTTGACGAAGTGCCAAAATGATGCATATTATCAGTCATATATTGATACTTTGTATAAAGTTTGGGAAACTACTATCTACGAAGGTTATCGACGGAGAAAGACATTCACCGTGTTGTTTGTGAGAGACAAATGTGAAGTTGTTTGCACCTGCCACTTGTTTGAGTTTCGTGGAATAATTTGCAGACATAAGATCACTGTATTGGTCCGGCATGACATCACACATGTGCCGGATTGGTACATTCTGCGGCGGTGGAGGCAAGATGTTCGTCGAGTCCACACGAGGGTTGCAGTAAAATACGATGGTTTAGTCAGTACTCTGGCACAGTTGAGATACGAAGAGATGTCTACTGGTTTCTTGGAGGTGGCAAACCTTGCTACAGATGATGAAAGTCGTTCACGCTCGATAATGGAGTGGATAAAAAATCAATGTAAAGAGCTTACAACCATGAAATCAAGTTCTAGAAGTAATTGTGTTTTGCAACATACTATGCAAGTCATCAATGTAGATAATGATTTAGCAAATACTTCGAGTGCAAGCGTACTTGATCCAAAACATACGCAAAGAAAGGGAGCCCCAAAGAAACTTAGGGGGAAAAGCCCGTTGGAGACTGCTTCAAATAAAGCAAAGGTACGTTTGATAGAGTCTTGTTCGACCTCAAATGCTTGTAAGAGACCGACAACAAGCCTCAGTAATATGGTTGATGGAGGAATCAACGTTCAGCCATCTCAACAACAACATTCCATGTCGGCACTAATGTCGTTTCCCTTTCACAATATTCCATCCCAACACCATTTTCTATCTCACAACAATTCTCGTCCGGAGAGCTCATTCATCCGTCGTCGGCGAACTTTATGTATAATTTACAAGGTATAAACTGTTCTCTTAGTTATGAGTTCAAACTAAGTTTGTTCATCATTCCATTAGTAACCGTTCGGATTATTTTTTAATGTAGGGCAATATATGTCGTTATCCTATCCAAGCTTATCTCGTGAAGATGGTAAAGGCTCGTAACTGGGATGTTCACTTTGGGTCACTAGTTTAACTTGCTGAGAAATATTTTTTTAATTTTTGTAATGTTTATGCAACAATGTTAGCCATTAAGTTAGTACATTAAAAGAACTAAACGTTGATGGCAGGAAGCGTCATATTTCTGGTATTGTATTTTCCTGATTTTGTCAAAGGTTTCTACTGTGTTATGTTGGTCATTAGAAGAATTGGAAGAATCTTCATTTTTTGGATTTTGTTTTTGCTAATTTTTTTGCTGATTTTGTTGGTAATTAGAAGGATCATTTTCTGGTATAGTTTTTTGCTGATTTTGTTGGTCATTAAGTGTTATGACTATGTTGTAGATGCTGAACAAAACGGAAACTAGATTACAAAATTTCTTACCCACTCCTTTGATTTCATTTATATATGATCAGCAGCAAAGTAACATTATCTTGAAATTATGCATTCAAAATGTCAAATATAAAACATACAGACACAAGTTGTATTACCTAACATTTTTTTTTCAACACAAGCATCAATAGTGAATTGTTTAAGCGGGAACTGTGGAACTATATATGAGACAGATTAAAGCACTGAAAGCACTGGACATTTAACCTAAAAACAGAGGATTAAGACATGTTAAAGTCAGCTGAAAATTTCATCCACCTACAAACCATGCATTAATGAAGCATACGAGTTCATACACGAACTATCCTTACAAAAACTACCATACACAAACTATCCTTACACAAACTACCATACACAAACTATCATTACATTCGGTTTTGGTGCCACTACAAAATATATGAATACAAACGTTCACAAAACAAGCTGGCTACTTCCCTTTGGCATCAACTTGCGTGATTATTTTTTCAGTCCGGATCGTGACGTTCACTGAAATCTAGAGCTCCTCCCCGTCACTTATTCGAACTCGAGACTAGAACATTCGGGACATGTCTTCAATTGTTTCATTCTTCGCGGGGTTGATCGAGCTTGTACTATCGCGTTTATTCGGACAGCTTCATTCTTCCTTAACGACCCACTCCCAAAATCCACAATTGTTACTACAACAAATGAATAATCTCTGTTTGTTCCTTCCTGGCATTTTAAGACCAAAAACCTGAAAAAGAACATGAGTAAGATGAAAAAGGTGAAAGCTTAAGCAATGATAAATGAAGCATTTTACAAAAAATAAAAATAAAAATGAAAGCAACGATAAATGAAGCATTCAATTGTAGCAATATAACTATAACCAAGACACTCATACTAACTTAAAGATTAACTACCACTGAATGTGCAAGTCCACTGAAACATCTTTCAAGTGGGAAGGACCTACATTATGGCCTAGGGAGCCATGGTCTCCATTACCCAAAAATAACTCCACTTTATGCTTTAGTTATGTTTTTAAGTAGGTTTGATCCCCTCAATATATATCTAGCTTTCATCAATTTAACATGCTAATGTAACAATATTAAAGTGACTAGATAACCACGATAATGTATTTTGTGTTGAAGAGCCACTTGCAATCCCTAGGCTAACTTCACTGCTCTTGACATGAAATGCAAACATTATTCTAGTGATTCGATCTTTAAGCACAATAAGACAGAAAGTCTCTCATTATAGTCAAAATATTAGAAGTTTGAATTTTCCTTTTCAAAAAATTAAACCACAAGACCCCATCACCAGATAGTTTTTCAATCCAATCTCCTGGATAGGCATATTATGTCAGGCAATGCAATCTGAGCTTGTGGCTTGTGTAGGCAGATTTTATAAAAAAACAAAGCCCCAACTGAAAGGAGCTCCTTTGATCTATGCATTCTCCTTGTCCCAGGCTCCATAAAAATATATCATCTCAATCAAGAAAAAAACCAATAGCAATAACCCACATACATCAACTTAACTAAAATAAATTTCAGAATTAATTTAGCTAAGGAACGTGAAGTTGTACCTTGTTTAATGTTCGGTAATTTCTTGGCAAAACCTCCGGACGGCAATGCCTTTCATGGTGGCTTCGATTGTGACCGAATGGTGAAACTCCATTGATAAAAGTGTTTGGAGATGGTGATGGCTTCGAATGCGATCAGATATGGTAGATCGACCGACGACGACGGCTTTGAGTGGCTAGAGATGGTAATTTGTGAATGGGGATAGCGATTTTCGCCTTCAGTCGATTTGGGGGAAGTTTGTGAGTTGTGGTTAGGGTTTCGACTTTGGCGTTATAGCGATTCTGTGGTTCTGAAATTTTGTGCTCTTTTTTTTTTTTTTTAATAAGTCACTTGCCACGTCATTTTGTTTTTCACTTGGTTCGCCTGGCCCTGGACGCGAAGCGCGACTGAAACAAATAACACACAACTCCGTTCATTATCATTCATAATTCATGTATGAGTTAAAAACAATACAATAAAATCAATTGTGAAATTAAAAATTAAGAATTAAAATTGAGGTTCACACTATGTTTCATCGTTCACCCCAACAAAGAAATTAGTTACAAATCATAACTGAAGAATAATAAAAACTGAAATTAAAATACGTGATCGAGTTTTTGAATTACTTCTTGAATTGCACCAAGAAATATTCCTTTATTCTTGATTCTCATCTATACCATGTGTTTGCTTTATGTTTTCTTCCCCAGAAGAATAACTATATTTGTGGTATAAAATGTGATATATTCTGTTAAATAAATTAGTGCATGAATGTGGTTAGGTTTTTTATATAATTGGCAACTCTGTAACAAAAGGGACTATATTTAATATGTTGTAAAAGTCAAGTAATAAGTTGAAATTATTAGAAATTGAGTTGTATTAGGTCTAGGGTTCGAGAATAGACAATATGAAAAAGCGGCACCACAATTTCGCTAGACTATCGCTATGATTTGGCTCGAGTGGAAGAAGCAGAAACATTGTCGCTAGCGTGTCGCTTGGGCTTCGCTCGAGTGACACACCGTCGCTTGCCTGTCGTCCAGCTTTCGCTCGAGCGACAGGGTTATCCAAGAAATTTTAATTTGAGATTTTAAGGCTTTTTATACGACTCATTCATTTCTTAACCCACAGTATAAATACCAGAACGCCTATAAATGTTTTTTAAGGTTGAACATTGAGAAAACACATACTCTCCATATCCTCTTCATCAGATAAGCTTTCAACTCGTGCTATGATTTGATCTTGGCGGTGAAAACATCAAATCCATAAATACCAAATTTCTACTTTCTACACATTTGTTATAGTGCTGAAGATCAATGGAAGGTGATTGGAGTTCTAGTTGTTGAATAACGCAGAGTTCTTTGTTAATCCACAAGAGATGGACAAATTTATAAAGCTGAGAGTTAGTGTAAGAGCATGCAATTTAGGAGAGCTTTGAAAATTGTAGCTAGGAGTTGGTGCAGGAGCACAAAATCCAAGAGAGCGGTGGGAATTGCAGTCAGAAGGTCAAAAAGTACTAGTGGTAGTCGAGTCTGGTGGACTATAAGTTCTAATACGTTTATAGTGGATTGTTGACTGCAAAATGTCCGGAGTTTTTACCCAGTTGGGGTTTCTCCGTGATCATTCCTTGTGTTTGTTGATTGCTTTCATATGACTACGATATTTTAACATAGGAAAAATTAGACTGATTAACCATCTAGAGATAATTAATAGTGATTTGTTGCTAATTAACTATTAAGTTTTAATTCCGCATAATCACCTATTCATCCCCCTCTAGGTGTAGTTTGGGCCGAACCTGATTATTTCACATGCAAATACGAATAGAGCAATCGAAACTTGGTGTGTACGTAATAATGAGCAAATCATGATTTATTTAAACCTAGAAAAAACAGAAATATGATAGAGGTAAAATAAAGCAAGGTATACAAACGCAAATCTCCTTAAAACGGATTTTACCCCATACACGGTTGCTAATAGGATCAAATGAAGGTTATTCTCCCACTATACAACACTTCTTTCAAAATTAATATAGCATAGTATTAATTTTATCAAACGAACCAACATTTAACTATACTCTTCTAGATAGGAATACATTGAACACAAAATATCGAAGGTGAAACTCAAAAATAATATGGAAATCATTTTGACAAAATATAGTGAAAGAAAGAATTAGAAATCAATTATATGGAATTGATTTGTTGTGAAGAAAATGGAATTAGGAGGGTTCTATTTATAGATTTTGTTGTGCCTCTTCGAGTGGTCACATCTTTTGGCAAAATTAATTTCGATCATTAGATCGCACCATTTCATATCTAATGGTGTACATTTCATCCTCTCAAAAACTTTTGATCATGCATCTTTTTGAATAATTACACAATTTCAAAACAACATGACTTTTTGGTATGCATCATTTGCAATTGAAGAGTCCTGACTAATCACATACTAATTGGAGGCTTTTTCAATTCACACTTTCAATCTTTTTATATACCATTAAATTCAAACAATCCCTCACATGAATGGAAAAAGGCAACTCAGAACAAGTAAGATGAAGTGTGGCTTTCACTTTGAACCTTCCGTATTAAGAATTTATCGGACTTACTTGGCTAATCAGTGAATGCAACGTTTTGAACTATCTACCATTATTGTAAGTCTAGATAATAGATCAAACACCTTATAGTTCATATCAAACTTTGGTTTTCTATTGTATTCATTATTTCAGCCCTAATCGTTCTTAGTTATGCAAGTGCGCTAGAGAATTTGCCAAAATAAAATTCTTATAGAATCGGCCAAGTTCGCACTCACATAGGTGATGCTCTATGAAAAAAAAAATACCCTACAATACTCTATTTGTACTTTGTACAAGATATAGTCATCATTAAAAGTATAGCTTATTCTAACCAATTTTTTGTAGACGGCACTTATTTGAATCATAGAAATGGAGAGGAGTTAAAACTTCGAAACACTTCTCATCGAGTCAATCATAACTAATTTTCCGATTAAATCTAGTCCATTGGATCTCCGATCCAAATTAGGTTTCCATTAAGTTAAGCCATTAGTTTTAGATTGACACACATTTACTTGATGCGTTGTTTACTCACTCTCTAGATAATAATCCATTGTATATGGATCCGATAGGTTATTCTTTGATAGAACAATTAATATTGTTCCATTTGAAAGTAATTGTCGAATGGTATTGTTCACAATATATGTCGAAAGTTACCATTACACATGATATTTCGTGCCTTTCCGTTTGTAGCCAGTTATCTCGATCAAATAATATAACATGCACAAATTGTCACCTATTAGAAAATCCTACAAAAATCTTTGAAGCCATTATGCTTCCTTTTAACTTTATTAAAAGTTCTAATTTCTTTCAATTTTCAAATTGTTTGGAGGATTTCCATTAAATAACTATACTCTCAACAATAAAACAAATTTACTAGCAGATCTTGAATCCTTGTATTTGATATCCAATTTCCAACATTATGTGCATTTTAAGTTTAACAAGGTATTTACTACAGTATAATCTATCATTTTAAATATTCTCGAATATCTCAATATTCTAATTTGAAGAAAACGACATCATCCCCACAAATCCTGGAGTATATCCGAACTTTAATACCAAAAATCATACCCCCATAATTATGGATAAGACTCAACTTCACAACATAATATTCTTCGAAGTATATAAAGTTCAGCCATATCGATAATTATGTTTATCTACTGGATAAATAATTTTATTCCACCTCTAGTCAACATAAAAAAATAAACAGGAATGTCACTATCACATAAAAGCCCATGCACTTTCGTACCCATTATTTTTAAAGAAATTATAGCCCCATTTCGAAATATGATCGACCCAACTTTAATTGCTCATAGCACAGTCAACACATAGACCCAAATCTAGTTATCATATTACACCAAAAAATGGGTAACACTTTGGGAAAAAAACATTTTTTTTTTAATAACTTATCTTCCTCTGTTAAATAAATCTTTTGGAATTAAGGTAAACAAGTAAGTAGCATATTCATGGAAGAACAATATATCCAAACAAACGGTGCCCCCACAAACCTTGGGTAGACCCGAATTTAACAATATAGGCAATCACTATCGTTTTAGACTTCGATGTGAGCAAATCCTCTAGATTGGTAAACCGTTTCAAGTACAAAATAATAAATTGAACCAATCATTGCTCATTCCAATGTCAATTCGGATATGTACAATTGACATCCTTTATACAAACCACTATTTATTGCCAGCTGACGTTATCCATGTCGCTCATGGCAATCGAACCCACTTGTAATACACCACACCTCCAATTTGTTGTGGAACCAATTTTGCATTTCCAATTCAAACTACAAAACAAATTTATTTTCCCCAGTATAGATCTAGGCTAAAATTAGATGTCCAAAGATCATACGAAATGCGGGTTTCCACTGTTCGATCCATATGTCCAAACCGTCATGTTTGTCACAAGCCTTTACACTTTGCGAATTGGGTCAATTTCACAGAGCGGCCAACAAGGTGCATTTTGCAGAAGTAGTCACTACATCAAGAGTGAACATTGTCACCATTCGGTGATGCTACCAGGGTATTTCTATATAATTACAAAGAACATTTTGCAGAAGTATTTCTATATAATTACAAACCGACTAAAAGAAGAAAAATCATGCAACCATATGCCCTTTCATCTAAACTCATCATTATTAATACTTTACTCCATATTGCAACTGCATATTTAGAGATTATAAACAGGTACCATTTACCAAAAACCATGCATTACTATTGTTTTATTTTGAATAGACATAACCATAGACACCAATGAAAGCGAACATGCATTGGTAATCTCAATCATTTCGGAAGTTAATTGGCACAAAAATAAAATGTCACTCACTTGCATACATGGACCTATATTTTATTTGTAGACATAGCCTCTGTTTGGTACACATTTTTTTCAAAATATATTATTTCAAAATTCATTTTCAGTCACACATTCTTCAATAAAATAATGTTTTCTATTACATCAATAAGTTTGACTTACTTTTTAACCACATATTTCTGATCATATCACTATTTAAAATATTTTTTTCCTCAATAATATCCATCACACACGCCCATAATTACAAACAACCTTATTGAAGTAATATTTTATGAATAATGCGTCCAGATTTCAACATCACATATAGTTCTTAAAATTGAACTCAAAAAATTGATTCATGCAATAATAATAGAATATAAAACCACTAACATAATCTGTCTTAAGATTGTTGGATAAATTCGTGCATAAATTATATTCTATTTACAATTGTTGGATAAATTCGTGCATGAATTATATTCTATTTACAAAACATGTGCATGCAAATACAAAGAATAACGACATACCGAAACATTGTGCATGTATAATAATGAGCAAATCACGCCTTCCTCAAACGTAGAAAATGCAAAAATACGAATGAGATAAAACGAAGAGAGGTACACGAATGCAAATCTACTTAAAACGGATTTCACCCCCTCTACGGGTGCTAACATAATCAAATGGATGTTTGTCTTTCAAGATACAATACTTGTTCCAAAATTAATATAGTACAATATTAATTTTACAAGGCGAACCAACGTTTGACTATACTCCTCTGGATAGAAATATATTGAACACAAAATATCAAAAGCGAAACTCAAAAAATAATTAGAAAATTGTTTTGACAGAATATAGTGAAAGAAAGAATTAGAAATCAATTATATGGAATTGATTTAAGTGAAGAAAATGGAATTATGAGGGTTATATTCATAAATTTTCATGTATCTCTTTGGATGGTCACATCTTTTTGCACAATAATTTTGATCATTAGATTACACCATTTCATATCTAATGATGTAGATTGCATCCTCTCAAAATGTCATGACTTTTCATCATGCACATTTTTGAGTAATCACATCATACCGAAGTAACATGACTCTTTGATATGCATTCTTTGCAATTGAAGAGTCGTGACTAGTCACATACCAGTTGGAGATTTTTCCAATTCACGCTTTTGATCTTTTTATATATACTTAAATTCCAATTAAGTCACTAATGTATGATTTAGTCACTACTTCCAGGTTTCTGTGAAGGTCTAGTCTTCCAATTTCTTCATAATTGATTCTTCATCTTCCAAATTATTCACTTTAGTTCTTCAACTTTTATTCCTTCCATGATTAGGCCTCAAAAGTTTTGAGAGTGGTCAAGTTGATCCTCAAACTTTCTAAACATCGAATTTGATCTCCAAACTTGGGAGGCCATCCAATTGACGCTTTCAAAGCTTACAATCGAGTCCCAACTTCCTGATTACTCTTCAAGTCGGAGTTTTACGTAGAACACATTATAAGCATAAATATGAATTGAAACCCATCCAATTAACCAATAATTAACAAATTTACGAACTAAATATCAACATCAAAATACACTTATCATCAGGTCTATTAACTTTTAAAATAGTAAGTGACAAACATGATGAAATTTTGATTGGTTCGTTGAAAACTCAAAAATTTAAAAATTGAATAGTAATTGAAGAATATTTGAGAAAATTCTGTGGCAAAGGATATGTTTAACCTTCTAACATAATTATTACTTATTAGAGACAATGTGAGATGTTTTGGATTCTCAAATTAGATTTTAATTAGGCTTTATTTAGAGCTGGGTTCCATATGGGTTTCTGGAGTGGGCTCTCTTTATTTGGGCCCTTTATAGTGAAAAGGTTTTTGAGCTAATTTCACAAGAAACCAAAAATTGGCCCAAATTTTACCCTTGAGTGTGGTCCATTTAGCCTATGAAAGGTCCACCTCCATTCAAACTTCAAAGTAATTTTTTGGAGAAATTACACTATCAAGTAATTACATAATAATTTCAGAAATCTCGTGTCTTAAAATACATTATTTTTTTAGTGTACATAATTTTTTGACGTTGTAATTATTTGACAGTGAAAATTGAAAAATCTTATTTTTATTTAGTTATAATTATTGTAACTTACATTATTTCAATTTACATTAATGTTATGTCATATGTAAGTTTCTTTGAAATTGTAACGTACTAATGTGTTTGTGATTATAGTGTGCATAATTTTTTTTTAAATGTTATTATTAACCTATGCAACACCACCATCGATTTCATGTCGTGCCACCTTTCCAAATCATCTATCTGCTTTACCCCGCCACCATCACCTCTCCATTATTGCCACCACCATGCCTCCATTGAGGGGCAAAGCTAGCACCCAGTGAGCCGACACGGCGTCCCATGCTGGTTCCATTGGAATTTATAGATTGGTCGGCAGCAACACAATATCGTCGCCCATGAATTGTGAAGAAGATGATAGGTTTGTGGATTTTTTTAAAAAGAAAACACAGTGGGCTTTGTTTAGGCCAGAGGCAGACCTATGTCAAGATAACCCCACCTTTGAAACACTTTGATAGTGCTCCTGAGGGGTGGTACATGACTATCGTCAGCTCGTGCCATAAGGTGTTAGGTTAAGTCTCGACGTACCTAAGATCTTCGAAACATAAAACTAAGGACCCCGATTTCATGATGAACCCTAGACTGAATTTTCAAGTTAAGTGAGATCGTAATGAGTTCGAATATTAAGTTGAAATACTTACTTTTTGAAGAATAGTTTTTATTCAAGTATTTTTATGAAATAATTTTTTCGTGCAAAAAAATTCATTTGTTGAGCTTTTAATAAATTCATTGTTAAAGATTGAAGCGTTATACCTTTACAAATGAATGCGATCTATCTTAATCTAGTATCTTCGATGATTGACTATTGAAGTTCTTTGTCTCGAGTGATTTGTCATAAATGATTGGCTTTTGTCTCAAATTTTATTGATCGTCCGATGCAAGTCTTTCGGTGGTGACCGTTTTTACTCCAATTGATCAACTTTGAAACAATAGCTAAGAAGATTTGAATTCATTTGTCAGAAATAAAATTAACATGTTTGTTATAATCAAAATATGAAATCAATCATAGGTCAACATTACTATATATCATGGGATTACACAGAATCAAAGGTTAAAGAAAACTTACATCGGTGGTATTGAAGAATAACTTTAATTTTTCTTGTCCTACCGAACGCTATATCAAAATTAGCATTTTCAAGTAATCTTTTGACAATTTGCCCTTGCAATAAATAAATAAATAAATTGAGCCCAGTTGATTGTCATTATTTTGAAACAAATAGAGTTTTGAATAGTATTTTTTGGAGAATGTGTGGTTAAAATATAGAGAAATTTTAAATTTGCATGCAAAATATTTTATTGTGTAAATGTGGTTGAAAATGAGTATGAAAGTTAAAAAGTTTTGTTTTGAGGGGAGACAAACAAGGGTTGACTATATTATTAGATAGTGAAAGATCTTTATCGAACTTGTATAATTATACAAACGTTTAAAAAAAAAAAAAAAAACCTATGGAAGCGGAGGAAAATTTTAATCAAACAATTTGAAAAATGATGAGAGCAAAAGACAAAAGTTGTGTGATGAGAACAAAAGACACGAGTTGTGTGAAAATTGAAGGCCACTTGCTGCTTTTTTATAGGCAAATCATGCCAAAAAATTTTGCAATTTAAGAAAATTATTCCAATTTTCAAATTTGAATTTAAGGCCGCTGGAGCGACTACCCCCAAATGACCATAACTTCGCAGCAATGAAGAACAGTGGTCAATGGTATAGGGCTAGGCGATAGCATTTATGTAGGTACAAGGGTTGGCACGTGCTCACTTAGCATGATGTAGTGTACCTGCACGCACGAGCTCGTGAACTCGCGAGCCAACCAGTGCAGCCGAATTCGTTAACTCAGCTCATTAGTAGTGGTTTGCCCTAGTTTATTACACCCCTATGTAAACGAGAGAAGAGGAAGGGACGGGTTATTTTAGGATTTGTTTAAGTGATATTTGATTTGTAAAATTATTTTGTAACTGTTTGATATTTCATCTTTTAATAATAATAATATATCGAATAGTAATTTAAAAATAAAATATTTGTGCTACATTTGATAGTTGATTCCTTTTAGCTCTATTTGTGTCCATTTTCGCAGGTTGTACGTGCTCGAGTCGAGGCCCAGCCACTAATTATACATTGAAATAATGCTTATGGCACTAAAATAGAAAAGGAAAATGCTCAATAGCACACATTTGTATTCTTACCTTGTAAACAAAAAAGTTAAAAGACGGTTAAACAATACACTCGATGACATTAGGCGTTGAACTGTTTAAAAAAAAAAATGAAATTACACATCAACAAGTGATTGACGTGTATATAGCGTGATTTAACTTGATTCTAAGGATGGAAATAGGGTGAGACAATACTGAGCGTGATAGGCGCGCAATATTAAAATGTCATCATTTCTCGTACAGATGTTACTTATTTTTATAAGAACCAAGCTCCACGTACATAATAATTTACATAATAGATTACCGAAACGACAAGTGGTGATCCTCTATTGGGGGTGCTTATGCCCAATAGAGGGCCGACACTTGTTGATTCGGTAAAAGATTAGATAAATTATTAGATACAAGTAGAATTTTCCTTTTTATAATTACAATATAGATTTAAATATATGATACTAAATAAAAAAATAAAATTTTGGACAAGTTCGAGAAGAGACATTTTGTCATCCTTGCTTTTTTCATATAGTTGATTTGACTAGTAGAAGATGGTTTGACAAAACTCTAAACAAGGATAATAATTAAAAGACAAAATTTTTGATAACATATCATCTATATTGCGGCAAGAATTCGAGATTTTTGTAAATAATTTGAGGTCGTTATGTAAGTTCATTAATAATTGTGGTAGGGATTGATAATAATTAAATGATTGGTGACTTTTAGATGGTTGCGATATACTTAAATATAAGAATAATTTGATGTTTATAAAATAGATTAGAAGATAGACAAATAAAAACTAAAACTAAATAGCTTGTTGCAGTTGCGGTTGCTAGTCAATGTAGCAATGAATTAAATAGTGTTAAAAAATAGTTAATGTTATTAACCTAATTACTGCACACTGTTTAATATATAAAGTACTATATATATTCAAGAGAGCGCAACCTATAGAGGAAGTTGCAATTGAAAAATTAACACATTTTTTCAAAAAAAAAATTAGGAGTTTTTACATAGAATTGTGAAGTTCACGTTGAGTCGGACAACCCTCTAGATCTTGGCAACATGTTTAGAACGCAGTAAAGAGCCTAGAGCCCTATCGCCTTATCAAATATAGAGGTGTAGAACAGTTTATCATAGGACTTTCAATATGGCTAACATGGTTGTGCCAAATCACACAGTATTAATATTCTATTTTTCACTTATAGTTAGTTTTTGTTTCATGGAAAAGGCACGGGCTTGAAAGAGCCGGCCACCCTCATCGTTCATGTAAAGCCTATGTCCAACCCTTTTTCACGACACCATCCACATAAAATATTTTATGTACCAAAGGAAATTAATATTTTGTGTTGCAGAATTACCTTAAAATTGATTAGGATGTATGCATGGTATAGAGGGTGTAGATCTAATAATAAAGAGAGAAAACTGCCAAAAAAAGTCAGATACAATGCCTTGATTGGGTCCATTGGTAGTTGCATATCCTTTTCAATTTTCTCTCTGTGTTAAGTTTGTTTTTCATTGTTATAATTAAGATTTTTTTGGTACTTGCAACCGACAAAGTATTAAATTTTGTCAATTTTTGTCTTTTACACTGTTTTGTTTATTGATTAATTTTGTGTCGAAACAATTTATTTAGAAATATCACACATGATGTACAAATTTTATATGTATAGCAAATCAATGATAATAAAATGTTGTAACATTTATGCACACAATCTTCATTCTATCTTAAACGAGCTCTTTAATTCTTTATTTTCTTTCTTAACATCTTGATGTCCACTACTTAATTTTTCTTGACACTTAGGGTGCGTTTCATTGTGTGTATGGAATTTATATGGAAAGAAAGTAAATTCAATTGCCTAAAATTATTTTGCATGGAAATTACTAATTAAATGTGTTTGATTGATTTAGTTTTTAACTTAAAAAATATTATATTTGTCCGTTTTTTTTTTATTGTTGGGTAGATGAGAAAGAGAGTGAATTGCCTAATAGATGAGTTGCAATTAAAGTAGAATACCAAAAACGTGTTAAAATGCGAAAATGGCCTGGACCGGATAACCATGTCGCTTGAGTGACAAGCTAGCGAGAGATCCGTTGCTCGAGTGTCAGATGGGTGACAGGCAAGGGACCAAATCTTGGGAGAAAACCTACAGGTGTTGCTCGAATGGCCAGCTAGTAGGCTAGCGAAAATACGAGAAATTTTCTTCATGGTCCATAATTTCAACATCTTCAAGTCCAATACCAAATTGAATTTCAACTTGAATAAGACTCTGATAGCATTCCAAACTGAATTCCTCTTAATGTGCACTTCAATTAGAAATTTTCAATTATTTCAACAAGGAACTCGTACCCAAATTCTAATCGTTTATAACATATTTGTCTTTTGCACGTTAACTGGAAAAAGGGGGACCTTTCACTAACACATCAAAAAAATATTAAGCCCCTGTTTGGTGCACATTTTGTAGCCAATAATACATTTTTTTTATGTGATAGAGAATATGCGGTTGAAAAAGAATGAAAAGTTATTGATGTGATAGAAAATATTATTTTATTAATAATGTGTGGTTGAAAATGAGTAAAAGAATTAAAATGAAAATGTTGATGTAGCTTAAACAGGGACATAGCTCTTGTTTGACATAATATTATTTTATTGAAGAATATTTAATTTAAAATAAGTAAAATAATGAGAATGAAAAAAAATAATGTGACTCAAATAGGACTAAACAAAGAAATGATTAAAACTGCAATGAGTTAGAACACTCCATATATTGGATCAAGTTCACTTTACGGGTGTTCCATTTTTTGAGGTAAAAATTTCCACATAAAACTGTTTTTTTTTTAAAAAAAATAAAAATAAATAAATAAGAAATCTATTTAATTTAATTTTTTTTTTTTTTGAGAAAATTACCTAAAATCATTCTTTTCGAGTTTACAATTCAAAAATAAGGAGATAAAATTTTACATTAAAAAATCAGGTGATAAATAGAATTATAATTATTAATTAATATTATAAAAATAAAATTTAATTTATATACACATCACCTCACCCTACTCCACCAACCCGATTTTGAAATCCCTAAATCATCGGATTCACACACAGTTCACTTCTCTCTCTCTCTCTCTCTCTCTCTCTCTCTCTCTCTCTCTCTCTCTCTGGTGATGGCGGCCGGAAAGGTGGCAGCTACTTCAAGCAGGTGGCCGATCATCAGCTTCTGGTCAAGTATTAGGCGGAAACTTCAAGGGTCCAACTCTCGAGTTCGGACATGCTCCTCGTAGATTTTGTGGTTGGGACTAGCGAAGAGAATTCAAAAACTAGATAAATCCACAGCACGTACCTTCACAAGCCGTCCGTAATAGCGTTGCTGCTCTCAATATCTTCGTCTCCTAAAACGTTCGCCATTATGTCCGACATCGAGTCGCTATAATCTCCGAAAAAGACAAAATAATTCATCATGCGACGAGTTAATGGATGAACACCGCCGGAACATTATCTCTGGCGATAATACTTTCTTGGATTTTGCAAAATTTTCTAGGAAATCAAATAAATTTATTGCTGCATCTCTCGAGATTTCTGTAAAGCAGTCTGTGATTTTTTTGGAGGAAGAAAAGACTAGTATGGTTGTGCGTGGGTTCTACTGCAGCGGCACAATTGTGCCTGATTTTTTGGGTGATGTTTCATTTTCGATCTATAGATTTTTAGGGGTGGTTTTGCAAATTGTGGTACAAGCGGCGGTGCAAGTAGTGGTGGTGTGGTTTTTGATCTGTGGAAACAAACTTTTCTACAATTCTGTTGGTGGCAATGATTTTTTTTATTTGTGGATAGTTTTTGATATGTGGTTTGTTAGTGGTTCTATTAGTGGTGGTGTTGGAGGTGATGGTTCTATTGCTGGTGGTTCATGTGGTCGTAGTGAGGTTGTGCGCGTTTGGTTTTTGACATTGTTGGGAATGGTGGTGGTGGTGCGATGAAAATGGGGTACGATCAAGTCCATCTTTATTGTGATTGTTTGTAACTAAATTTATGTTAACTGTGATTGATTATGACCAATTTTGTGTTAATTGTGACTGATTGTGACTTGATCATATACGGTCACAATTGAGATTCAATTGATCACAGACAGTCACAATGAATACAAATTTGGTCACAGATAGTCGCATTGAATACAAATTTGGTCACAATTAGTCACAGATAGTCACGCTAAACATAAATTTTTTTTTTCAGGTAATTTTCTAGGTGGTGGAGGTAGGGATGGGGTGGTGGTCGGTGGATCCATAGGGGTGGTGGTTTGATTTTCAATTTTTTATTTTCTGGAATCTTTAAGTCATCGGAACAGACGTCGGAGCGGCCGACAAAGTGATCGCCGAAACAGTTGCCGGAGTGATCGTCGAAAAAGTCGTCGGAGAGGCTGCAGAAGTGATCGTCGAAACTGATGGCCATCTCCGTGAAGAGGTGGAGAGAAGGTGGTGTAGTATGGTGATAGGATGTGGTAGGTGAGGTGGTATGGGTAGAAATAATTTATGTATATTATATTAGATTATATTTTAATATTTAATAAATTTATTTACCCCCTGATTTTTAAAATATTTTAATAAATTTGTTATTTATGAATGTAATATTTAAAACTAGGAGTTATATATTGTTCTTTTNTTGGGGGGGGGGGGGGGGGGGGGGGGGGGGGGGGGGGGGGGGGGGGGTTATAGGCTATAGTGCAGGGAGCCTCCTAAATTCGCCCCTTTTTGTAGATATATTATAAAATTGATTAGGATGTATGCATAGTATGGTGAGTGTATGCTTTATTATAAAGATTAAACACTGCCAAAAAGTTTGATGCAATTCCTTTCATTTAATCGAGCCCTTTGGTAGTTGCATATGCTTTTCATTTTTCCCTTTGCGTCAAGGTTCTTTTAACGTCTTCTTCTTTATTGAGAAACTTTTAATTATGATCTTTTCGTACTTCAATGACACCATTAAAAGTATGTCAGAAATTTGTCAATTAATTTTGTGTAAAAACTGTTTACTAGAAATAAGATTCGAACAAATTTGAGATGTATATAAAAACAAAAAATGTTGTAAATTTTCACATACATAATTTTTATTCAATGTTCAAACAAGCACTTATATTCTTCACATCTTGCACCATTAGATTTTCTTATTATACATGGATTCATAAGAAAAAAAGTCAACCCTAAATAAATTTTTATTCACCGTAATGACAATTTAATAATATTTTCATAGCAACGACTTCTTGTAATAGTGACTTTTTGCAGCAATAAAATATCACGTGCATTTGAAACTTGACACATGTACTAGTTTAATTAGGTTATGATTCTAAAAGTATATCCTCAGCAATATCTTCTACGAACGAACTTGCATATTGAGCTCTCTTGTATTGAGCTTTACTCGTTCGAATCGAAGTAAATTAGTTGAGCCGACTGTAATCTTCAAAACAAGCGTGTATAGTGCGAATAAAAAGAAAAATTGGAGGAAAATAATTTCCACCAAATTTTCAATCTTCCATTTTTCAGTGAAAGAGGGCTAATTTTATCTCCCTTATTTGGTATTATGGATTGTAGATAAAGAACTTATAATATAGTCTGTCTGAAAGCTACAGAAGCTTCCCTACTGCTTTGCCACATGAACAAGACAAGACACGACCAAAAGATTCCAATTGTAAGATCTCACCAGAAATTAAAAACTTCTTTTTGTATTTTCAAGACCTCTGTTCCAGCCACCGTATGTCGAATGCCAGATACCAAACCAAACTCTCTCTTTCTCTCTCTCTCTGCGCTTCAGTTCCATGCAGTGCAAAACTGTACATTAATTGCACAGTGATATGCTCCTGTTTGATTCAACTTTAAAAAGTTGATTAAAATCTAAATCAAAATTTACAATTAATTTAATAAGATATTTCATGGAACCCACAATTTTTCAACTATACATTCCATAAAGTTTTTCAAATAATCTAAACCAAATAGTGGCATATTCATGCTAGTATTGTAAACTCGGATGGACAAGACTTTGGATTATTTTTATTAGTCATTAGTGTTTAATAGTACCCAAGACTACCGTATCAAACATGTCATTAGGACTTGTAAATTTGATATGCATTACTCCACATGATAGATAGTCATAATAGAAAATATTTTTTTTTTAAACAATGTTATTCATAGTAAATACTATTGATAGTCGCCCTACTTGGCGTATCCATACCAGTTTATTATTGATGAAGGAGACAATAAAAAAAATACCACATTAATGCATCAAAGAGTAAACTATCATATATATATCACGTGGGCCGAATGTTGGTAGTCTTCACTATGAATAACATTATTCTTTTTCTTTTTTTTTTTTGGCTCGTAATTGATCGAGTGAATATGGCCTTGTTAGTCTAGGGTTTGATTTTTGAATTTTTGATTTTTGCTTTGGCCTTGTTTCTCCTATGTTTATGCCCATGGAAGATAAGGTTCTACCCTCCTTTCTAAGGAATTAACACCAACAAGAACATATTTGGTACGTAACAGTGTACACAAGAACATATGAGATTTTAATTAATTAACTTTTATTCTTTTAGGAGTTTTTCCAATGCATCGATCTCATAATTTTGTATAATATTTTCTAATATAACGTATTATTGCGAAAAGAATACCTACAAAAGACAAGGACGTGAAGGAATCATACTCATAAGTGGAACAATTATGACAGATTGATTTATATTAATCTTCAAACTAAGATAGTTTAAACTTATAGATAAAAATCATAAAACTTTGAAGATTGAACCAATGACAATTAACTAGGAGTACAAGTACAATACAAGAACAATTAAGTCATGATTCAACCTTTAACCAAAAACGAAAGACGAAAATGATCAATTGATTAATCTTTAAGGACAAGTTTAATATACGATACTAGACAGTATAATAAATAAGATTTTGCCTTCGTTTTTACAGTTTTACTGTCTATTATTATGGAAGTCACCTTATCACACAATCAGTACCTTAACCAGATCGACGGCCTACAATGGACAGAAAGGTTTTCTTCATCGTCCTCCCACCAGTATCTCTTCTGAAGCCAAAACACAACCTTGAAGATCCTCTAACTTCCTCATGGTCATGATCATGATCATGATCATGATCAAAAGACGATCCCCAGCTTGAAAACCGCCTTCTATGGTGGCCGCAGCAATGCGTCGTGGGATCAGAAAATGAAGACAGCGAAGATGACGTCGAAAATGATAAAGTTGACAAGGAATGGGACACTGAAGATGAAGGAGGAGATGAGCCCACATGAAAAACTTTCTTAAAACTCATCCTTTTGAGCAAATTGTACAGAAGCTTGAATCTTGAGTGCTTACTCGAGGACTTGTTGACGTTTTTATTGGAATAGTAAGAGGGAGGGGGAGTAAGAGGTGGAATTGAATCGTCAGAAAATACGTGTTTAGGGGTTCCAGGGGTTGTTTCCCACACGAAGGGCACTGCACTAGAAACATCACCATAGTAAACTCTGAAAGAGGGGTTAGACTTTGAGGTTTCTTTAGAGAGAAGCCTGGAGAAAATTCTGTCATCATCATGCTTAATTCTGAATGATTTTTGCTGGGGATCTTGGCTACTGCTCAGCATCTTAATCAGCTTGAGGACGCTAAGAAAGAAATGAATATTGTTATGGTGAGAGGAGAGAGAGAGAGAGTTTCAAGTCTGTTTTGGTGCAAATGGTATGGCATTGGATTCATAAACGGATTGGTTGATATATTAATATATAGCACGTTTAATATATAGCTAAATTTTTGGATAGGTTTGGAAAATCTAAACTTTTCTAAAATTTTAGGGAGTGTTCAAAGTTCAAATTTGATCTCAATTAATAATGATGGTATCTGATACTACCAAAAATCGTAGCTGGGTCGGTCCAAACTGAGGGAGGAATCTCCGGCCGGATCTTGTCTTTAATACCTGAAACAAAGGCCCCGAGGTGTGTCCTCGTTGCCCCTC
>CAIGRO010105834.1:0-10185 GCA_903798355.1 Fraxinus baroniana | reverse complement strand
TAGTTTATGCTTGTGAACTGAAATTACCTAGTTACTCGAAGTTCGGAATTCATGTTTTCGAATCGATTATGTTTTTATGTGTATAAGGGCGGCGGCAGTCAACTGAATTCTTCGTCTCATTATTGGGTTCTTGTGATCTAATGATTTTGCAATCGACTTCAAATACTATACCTCTTTGCTGTGATATTTCACAGAAAAAGCTGTTGGATTTATCTTCCACATCTCTCCGTCCCCCTTGCAGTTTCTACTCCTGTGGTGATAATAATAGTTGCTATCATGACCATTATCGACGCAGAAACATCATAACCCGGAAAAAGAGGATAATAAAAAATGTGCGATGGGCTATCCTCCAGGTTCAAGCTTGCATCAACGGTGAGAGTTCCCAATACCAATTCGACATAGACCCCAATAACTTTGCTGCCCGACGGGGAGCTAAAAATATAATCTTGAAGCGATTTTCAGATGATGAATTCGATTACAATTCATCCAATGCTGCTACAAGTAGCAGTAGTAGTGCGAATACAAATGGTAATTATTATAGTTCCAGTTTTGCAGAAGACCCCATTGTACATAAGCTGGGAACTCAGCTGGGGGTGATAAACCCAATTCCAACTCCTCCTCAGATAAACCGCAACATTGTTGGCCTCTTTGCCTTATTCTTTTTCACAGGGGTTGTTTTCGACAAGCTATGGACCCCTCCAAAGAGGAGCAATATTATTAACAGTAAGCCTGGGAGTTGGCCACAGGTGGCTGCCAACCTGCCCATGTTTCTTCAGAAGGATTTGCAGAGGAAAGAGTCTGTGGAGTGGGTGAACATGGTGCTGGGGAAGCTATGGAAGGTCTACAGGGCTGGGATTGAGAATTGGATCATTGGCTTGCTGCAGCCAGTTATTGACAATCTCAAGAAGCCAGATTATGTGCAGAGGGTGGAGATTAAACAGTTTTCTCTGGGGGATGAGCCCTTGTCCGTTAGGAGCGTTGAGCGTTGTACTTCTCGGCGCATCAACGATTTGCAGTGAGTGTTTTCTATTGCAATGATGTTTAATTCATTTTCAAGAAAATTTCAGCCTAACATACCCATTTTTCTTTCCTTCATAATTGGAGCTTGTTAGTTTAGATAGAACATGGGATGAATTTTGCGAAGGTTATCAAGTGGACCATATACTAGACTGTAAAGTGAATGGAGACCTCTGTAAATAATTTTTGCGATGCTTGAAAATTTGCTTCGGCCTTTTAGCATAATCTTCAAGCATGTGTATCAACTGGCTCATGTTACCATAGATGTGAATTTAACCTGTCTATTTTGAATTTCCAAAAGTTGAGATCTTGAGACTTCACGAATGATAAATATTTATGGCTTCAATATTTTTGTGAATACTGAATGGTGATGATTTGATGTACCTCTAAAACAAACTCCAAAAGTACAGGGAAGCTCGAGTTTAAATGATCTAGTGAGCTATCAAGTCGTATTGAATTTTGGTATGGAAAATGTAAGATGTAAAAAGCTTTTATAACTATACCTGCAAAGACAAGGTTCATAGATAGCACAAGTTAAAACCAAGAAACAGCAACAGAGGTCTAGACAACAGAGAAAGTAAGCCTCTTTTTGGCTAATTTGTAAATGATTTATATAATTTGTAAATGTCAAACTTTATTTTCAACCACACATTTCAATAGACCCACAAGTACTATACAATACTCATTTCTATATATTTATAAATATACCGTTTATATATTCTTCTCCAACGGAGGCTAAGTTTTGAATATGGTAATTGTTATAATGATAACTGTCCAGACTCCAGATTTGGAAACTTGAAGCCTACAGTGTCTAGAAACCTGTATGGAGTTATGTCCAAGCAGTTTCTTTTTTAATCCCATATCTTGCTAAACAATAGTTCGTAACTTTTCACTAAAGATTTTGGTTACTTCTACTTTGTTGATTTATTAAATGTACCATTTCTCACTGCCATATATTCACAAGATTTGCATGGTCGATATTCACTGACTCATAATTCAAAATAAATAGTTTGTCTTGACTTCAGAGTTGCATTTAACTTAATGATGAATTTTTTTATTTTCTGCTATCAAGATACCAGATAGGCCTCCGTTACACTGGTGGTGCACGAATGCTTTTAATGCTGTCACTCAAATTCAGCATTCTTCCCATTGTCGTGCCAGTGGGTGTGCGAGACTTTGACATAGATGGAGAATTGTGGGTAAAATTGCGACTGATTCCATCAGAACCATGGGTTGGAGCTCTTTCCTGGGCATTTGTTTCTCTGCCGAAGATAAAATTCGAATTGTCACCATTTCGCTTATTCAATCTAATGGGTATGTAATAATTTCATATCTTGCATGATTTATTTTTCTAGAATATGACTTCAAAGTCATGAATCACTGTACAATCAATTCTGAGTAAGGGAAACTGAGTGTTTTTTGCGAAAAAAAATTAAAAAATTAAAAAATAAAATAAAAATTGGAAGAGCAAAATTGAGGTGCACTAGAAAGGGCTTGTCACAGACTCACAGTAGTCATTGAATTTGTCAATCCATAACCCCCAGGCTGGATCTATATACTTTTGTATAGTATATGGTCAATTCTGCCTCTTGTAAAAATTATGGAGAGGAAGTGTAATAGAGGGTTAAAACTTGAAATTTGGTAATTGAATTTCTCTAGTAATGATATAAATGAGTTAAAGATAGGGTTTTTTCTCCTGTATGTTTCAATTTTTAAAATGTCTATTAATATGATTTTGATGTTTAACTAACCTGCGTAACCTATTGAGATCTATTATATATCATTTTAGTCAGCTTTCTTTTTGCCATATGTTTTTGTGTTATTCTTGTAATTGAAAAAGATTGATGGGATTCATTTACCCGATATGATACTAATTTTTGTTTCTTAATGTTTTCCTTTTTCATGGTTGTTTGGCAATACTCAGCAATTCCTGTCCTCTCAAAGTAAGTGAGTTTTTCCCCTGGCTACTATTAAGATTTATTGGAACTTGTCCCTCAATGATGTAACTGGATTTTTTTTTAATTCTAGTTTAATTAGTCATTAATATTGTATAATTCATCATTATTTCTATTGCGAAATATTGCCTTTTAATGTGGTAAACCTAATGACGATTCAAGAACTTCTCTTGCTTTACTTTTGACCACACTTTTTTTCTGTTTGATTTGTAAATCTCAGTCCATTTTCAGCTTGATAATAACTTGATCCTAGGTGTTAAAAATTATGTTCTCCTTTGAAACGCATTAGATCAGTGAGAGTAATTTTCTTTACTGAACAATGTCTTGGTTAATTATGATACTAAATTTTTCTTTACTGTAAAATTTGAGTGAGGAACTGTGAGTTCCGAAGATAAATGCCTCTCTAAAAGCAGAAAGATAGAGTAACCAATTTTCCCTCCCTCTAAATTTTGTTTTGCTTCTAATTGAGTTGAGGTGAACTGCAAACGACGACAGTTTACTGTTAAAATGGCTATATATAATTTAGCTTCATCTGCAGTTGTTTCATCTATGAAGTTTGTGAACTCGTTCTCTGTTACGTACCCAAAACTTGTTCGAGTATCTTACCCCTGTGCACTAGCACATCATTTTTCTAAATTACGTTTTAATAGTACATATAATTGTCATATCTTTATTTTTGTTTAACTTAATTGCTCACTTTATAGGATGAAATTGTAAAAGTATCGGAACTTGCTGCTATAATTCCAGAAACACGAATACCTTATACAGTTATACTTGATTTTCTGTACTTTCTGTAATGCAGATTTGTCTATTTTACTTGTAATGTTTCTCTAATTACCATTGATTTCAGTAACGATCAGTTTGTTATTAATATCAAATTTAACTCTTAATCTGAACTAAATATTTTAGCTTTCCAGGTTTTTGACGAAACTTCTCACTGAGGATTTACCTCGGCTATTTGTGCGCCCAAATAAGATTGTTCTAGATTTTCAGAAGGGAAAAGCTGCTGGACCTATTCCAAGTGACTTAAGATCTGGAGAAATTCAAGAGGGAAATAAGGACTTTGCCGCAGAATTGTCGGTTACTCTTCTAGATGCACGGAAACTCACCTATATTTTCTATGGTATGAATTTTCCTCTACATTGTGGCTTCTAAATATCATATTTGTGTGCCCACTTTGAGTGGAAATTTCTTAGTTCGTTATAAGTTGGGATTAGCTTGTCTAAAAGTGCTACTTTCTGATTCCCTCAAATGTTCTTTGCTCCCTGCATAGTAATAAAATACTGTATCTGTATGACAATGGCTATCGTTCCTTGTTCAGGCAAAACGGATCCATATGTTGTTCTGAGATTGGGAGATCAAGTAATACGCAGTAAAAGGAACAGCCAAACTACTGTCGTTGGACCTCCTGGTGAGCCAATCTGGGATCAGGTGAGCTCTTTTTCTGCATCCAATAATCTGCTGAGTCTACAGTGCTCATAAAGAACAGTTCAATTAATATGTGTAATATTATAGTCAGAAGTTACACATGTGCTGCCAATGATAATGCACTTTTCCCTTTTCACAGGATTTTCACATGTTAGTTGCTAACCCTGGGAAAGAAAAATTATACATTGAAGTAAAGGATTCTCTTGGATTTGCGAATTTTACGGTCGGTACTGCCGAGGTAAGATGCCTTAAATTTGCAATTACTACCGCTTGTCTTTTCATGGCTTATATGAAAATCAGACTGTGATCCTTCCAAGCAGTTCTGTTGGTTCTTTTATATGAAGTATACAAATTGCAACTTGTTGATATGGAAAAACATATCACCTCTGTTTCAGAACTAATATCTTACTTTTTACTCGGCCCAAATATTTAGGTAGTGTTCAAAGAGAAATGTGGCCTGAAGAAAGGTCAAGATTTATCTTTAATTCTTAAGTTATATGAAAGGCAAAGAGATAAGGACTTACAACTAAATCGAAAAGACAAGGACTTGTACAGTATCTTGATGCGAACCTATAATCTTAGGGTGACCGTTTGATTGCGAAGGTGGAAAATGAGTGTAAAAAAAATGAATTCCAGGGAATTGAATTGCCTAGAAATTGTTTTATTGAGAATTGTAATTAATTGTGTTTGATTGGTATAATTTTTCATCTAGAAAATGTTGAAAGTTTGGTGCCCATTTGTCTTTGTTTTTCATGAAAATTGTCCATTAATGTGATAATTTTTTCTGCCATTAGGTCTAGAATTTGTTCCAATTGCAAAAAATAAATAAATAAATTACTATACCTTGTACCATTTGTTTGGTTATGTTTTACAAGAAAATTGTTAATAAAAGTGATAATTTTTTTTACCATTGTGTCTAGCATTTTTTCCAATTGTCCAAAAAAATAAAAAAGGTGGAAAACAAAAAACCACCAAAACATCAAGAAAACATTTTTCTTGAAAAGTGACTAAAAGGGCGCGTGAGGGGTGGGGGGAGGAAATGGAATTCCATGGAAAATATTGCCATCAAACAGTCAAAATTTTGGAAAGTGGAAAATATTTTCCATTTTCCATGGAAAATGTGACCTATCAAACATAGCCTTAGAGAATTCTCCAGTATTACCGGCACCACATCTCGCTCTCATGACTTGCTCCATCATGCTCATCCATAACGATATGGATTTGTTTTATAGATATCCTTTTTCTCCGTGAACTTTCACTATAGCATTTCCCTAAGTTGCCCTATCATGGGCTTTCTGGCATCTTTTTACTTTGAGATATCATGAAATAATTTCATCGATCATATAATATCCACATCGCCCTAACACTTCCAGTACTTTGGTAGGAATTGCGTGTGGACCAATTGTATTTCTTGTGTTTATCCTCATCAAAACCTCCCTCGCTTATAGAAGCTGAATTCTTCTTGTAATCAACACTATTAAATAATTTGTTGAAACTATTACTCCATTTTCTGTGATCTCATCACCAAGACACCGAAATGTTTGGTGTTTCATCTTTATTACACTTGGAACTACAATTTAGAGCTTCAAAATTCCATTTCTGGGAAATTTTTCTTGAGATTAAGCCCCTGTTTAGTAGGGATTAAAATCACCTTTTTAGTATATTTTGATAAAAAAAAAAATTGCTGAAATGTGTGGTAGAAAAATTGTGGGTCCCATGAAATATGTAGTTAAAATTAATTGTTGACTTTGATTTAGATTAAAACCTATATTCCAATCCCTACCAAACAGGGGCTTAGTATTCTAGAGGGGAAAATAGGTTTCTTTTTTACTTTTAGAATATATTTTCAATTGCAAAATATTATGTCAACAAATAATGTCACACCGCTTGTCACGGTTTTCATTTTTTTTTCTTTTCTGGTTTTGTGTTTGCTTGGCTTATTTCTCCAAGTTGGTTCGTCTTTTTGAAGAACATGTTACTTTTTTGCTAGACTATGTGAGCGTTATGAAACTGACCTTGTCAAGAAGCCACAAAAGGATACATTGACTTTTTAAGTTCATGTCCAATCTCCTGATTAAGTACTGATTCCAGGTTGATCTTGGATCTTTGAAAGATACTGTTCCAACAGACAAGATTGTGGTACTTCAAGGAGGGTGGTCCCTGTTTGGAAAAGGAATTGCTGGAGAAATCTTTCTGCGATTGACATATAAAGCATATGTGGAGGACGAAGAAGATGAAAGAACTGAAAAAAGTTCTAGAGATACAGATGCTTCAGATGATGAGCTTTCTTATGAATCAGATACTTCAACATCTGAGCAGATTGGGATGGAATACTCAATTGGAACAGATGCAGAATCTTTCGTGGATGTTCTAGCAGCTTTACTTGTAAGTGAGGAATTCAGAGGGATAGTGACATCAGAAACAGTAAATACTAAGTCTCCAGATGCCGGTGCAGATACGGTGACTACACCTATATTGCCTGCTGGATCCAACCAGGAAGTTTCAGACAGTGATTCTGGTAATTCGAGAGGTATTTTTATGATTTTCCAAACATATACTAAGTAATTATAATTTAATTGAACTCTTCAAGTTTTTCTTTTTTATTCAGAGTGCCTAAGGATACCTTGATTTGCAGGATCGGCCTTATTTTGGCTTGCCGTGATTACTAGTATCTCAGTCCTTTCAGCTATAGATATGGGAGTATCTGGTTTATTTAATCCTTGATGTGATGTCGGTCACGTGAAATTGCTAAAGAGGTACCATTACATTCTACTTCAGTAGATTATTAAATCTTGATGTTTCTTTTGGGTGTCTCTCTTTTATCCTAATGCCTGCGGAGGGTGTGTTCGAGCCACATTATTTTGGAAGAATGTATTCTGGAATAGTAGATTGATGGAGAATGTGTGGTTGAAAAATAAGGAAAATTATTGATGTAATGGGAAATATTATTTTATTGAAGAATATGTGGTTGAAAATGAGTAGAAGAATGAAAATGAAAATTTTAATGTGTACCAAACGGGGACAAATTGTTTCCTTCACTCATTATTCTTTGCGGGTATGTTGCTAATGATTCACCCGCATTCCTGAACCAAGTCTACACAATTCTACATTTTGATCCACCAGTTATACAATAATAGGTATAAAGCTGACTATTAGGAAGGATCACAAAGGATAGAATTCCTGCCATCGGTTAGAGCGTCTAGACTGAGACCTGGAGATATAGTCAACCTGTCAGGAAACTAAAAAGTCTCACCCAAGGAAAAAGAGCCCAGAGGTTTAGTCAGCTACTGACTTCAGTTAACTCGAAAGTGGGTAGTCATTAAGAGAAGTGGCTGTTGGATATTTGGTTTTGAACCATGCTTTATTTAATTGATTATTTTATGAGATACCAGGCTTCGGTTCTAAATGTCTATCCCATTGCTTGCTGACTATCTTACTCTGTGGCAGGAGGATAAGGAAGATTGCATCTTGATTATCTTTAAGAGTGGCACATCATGTTGGGTTGAGTGCTAATTCTCTCCATTGGAACTCCCCAAATAACTGGAGAGAAGGAAAATATGCAGAAACAGCAAATAACAATCCACTACATTTTCGGTTTTCCTTAAATGGTTTTAGGCAGAGAAATTCAAATTTTGGTCCTTTTCATACCTATCATGGATTGCTTTATACCATAAATTAAATTGTGTACATGAAACATTATACAAGGTCTATTGATTGCCTTTCGGGAAGAAAAGAATGAAAAATTATTATTCTTTAGTTAATTGCTCTCAACGGCATGTCCAAACTATTTTATGAGTAATCTTACTAAAATCGTAAAAGGTATCGAGCTCGAAGTCTTTGAATCAAGTGATTTGGTTGAAAATTAATGGCTAAATACAAATGTTTTTGAAAAATGTGCATTAATGTATGCCGGAGTCAGGATTATCGCTCGCGGGCAGAAAAATATCGAAGAGACAAAACATGTGTAATTATGTGTATATATGAAAAAATTCAAAATTCTTACCTTTTTAAAAATCAAAATGTAGCAGGAATGGTCGCCGTGTGCCTCCGCCACGGCCAAGGGGGCCGTATGTCATGGACGTTCATACATACTTTTCAGTTTTCTCATGTTTATCCATATCTACACAAAATTAAAATCTCAAAATGAAAAAAATGTTTATGGACAATATTGTCCATTGAAGGTGAACAATAATGTTGCACGTACAGGGCCGATGTGGTTCTGTACGTGATATCTGCACATTACAAGAGAATTGATCTTCGCACGTTGTCTCGAAATTACTGTCTCGTTAGTTGTTCCACCAATATATTTTTGACGGAACATCACCTCTTCATTACATTTGGAAAGATGTCAAGGTGTAATGCGTTGAGGTCTCAAAAATTATTTTATCATCTCATTTGCTATAAAGAGATGATATACTAAGGTATCAAATATGTATTGATGAGACCGTCAAGGAGACTACAACTTCAGAACAACAGATTTGAACTCTTCATTTCTGGGTTTTTTTGAAATGTTTTCACGGTCTCTTCCTCTTATGTTCTTCCTTGTTTTTAATCATTCTGGGAAGTGTTCTTTTTCCCCTTGCGGTAAAAACGGGACGTGCCTTGCATAAGGTGAAGGTAAATCTTGCATAGTAAGTTGATTTTACTTGATGAGTTAAAGATCGTTAACTTTATTAGAAGGGAGTTGTCACTATTTGGTTATTTTGATTATTCTTAAAATATATGAATATGTCGAACAGACTTTATGATAAATCGAATCTGGCCCTCGAAAAATGCCTTAGTTTATCAGTGTATTAAAATTGAATTCATTTCTTGGTGTTTTAGTGAGGATATTGCAGGACGGAATTCTTTGTTTTATGCCAAGAATTTTGGGATTGTCCTTTATGTATCCAGAATAAGTTCTGGCTTGAAGATCATCCTTTCTTTATCAATGATGCAATTTATATGACGCTATTGAATAAAATTATTTGCATTTCACAAAAAAATAGAGGTACTTGCGAATATAAAATATCGACATTGTATCGTAGTCTACTAATAAAATGCTTAAACTAGTTAAAAATAAATAAATTACAATGCAAATTGGGAATAAAGTAAACAATGTAGCAAACTTTAAAAGACAAAGATTCCAAGTACAAAAAATAAGAATGAAAAAGAAAAAAAGAACTGATAGAAATATACAAATTCGTGCCGTAATTTTCTAAGAAAAGAATCAGCCTCCTAGAAAACCATCAACCTTGTTATTTGATTTGGCTGACAAAAACTTCATGCAAATTGGCGCATTAACACCTGCCAGTGCAAGAATTGCAGCAGGAACTCCCCATAAGGATTCACCACAAATGAGGCCTGATGCAACGGCAGGGCCAAGTTCTCTAGCCTGTTTCTTGTTCTTCATTTGCCATATGAACAAAATCAAGCTCCCAATGCACATATCAATGGTGAAATAGGCACCTAAATAGAATGGAATTGCCATGCACATTGGACTGGGAATGAACCTGTAGATTCTGTACTTTGTTTCAAACTTCTTCAACACCTCAATTATCAGATTGATTACTACAGCAGCAATGAAAAATCCGATAACCAGTTTCAAGCAATTCTTGGGGAGTGTAGAGAAGCCCTCGACTCCTAGAAGGGCTATTCCACGGTAAATCAAGGCGAAGGGAGCCGGGTAGGAGCCTGTGGGGTCGCCAACACTGTATGCCTTGTAGAAGAACCAGAAGACCAAAGGTGACATTAAGCACCCAATGGCTGTGCCAAAAACTTGGCTAACGAACATGGAACGTGGTGA
>CAIGRO010105820.1:0-16128 GCA_903798355.1 Fraxinus baroniana | reverse complement strand
ACATATACTAAATACTCCATATCAACCCAAGAAAGTAATGGAAACTATGCTACAGCTCATCAATTATGTTCATACATGATCACAACATACAAGTTTATGAGAGTATATATTATGATGTAATAAAGTTATCATTCCATCATATTCTTTTTTGTTTTTCTTTTGAAAAATGAATGCACCATGCATAAAAAAGATCAAACACACAAACAAACATAAAATAAATAAAAAACTATGCATGAATTTTCTACCTATAAAACAAACATATAAATTTGATGCATGCAAAAGTCAATAATATATAACAATTAAGCACATGCATGCACCAAAAATTCCTAATCAACTAGTATATGAGTGCTCTTACCTTTAAATGCACCGTGATCTATATCATAGTTTTTAAGATCACCCAGACTTGCCTAGTATTAGAACGATTCCTAGACAATAGTGTCATTTTGAATAGACAAACGACTCACTTGATTAGTAAGGAATCCAATCTAACCAACAAACTCCTAATTTCTATTCGTATTAAAGCTCTTGACTCTTGTCTATTCAGGAATTGATGACATTTAGGTCATATGTATCCTAACTCACCGTAGTGAAAGAAGGTCGAGACAAACCTAGGACCGATGTTATGTGAATGCTAATGTCTATTCTTAAGTCGACGGGTCCTATGCTATCTAGAAGGTCTCTGTCTAACAAATCTCTTATCCTGAACATCAGGGTTAGGCACATATTTGGGTTGGTTAGTGGCAGGGACAAACGTGGTCTCAGAAGTACAGCATTGTTTTCCTTAAAACCTAGACCTCCCTTATTTCCAACCGACTTTCCCATTCCTAAAATGTTATTTAACTTTTCAGAACCACTAGAGAGGACAAGCAGTTGAGACTTAGAATATTTTAGATCATTCAGAAGGTTCTTAACCTAGATTTCTAAGGTCTTTTTCTCAGTATTCAACTCGCTGACTTTCCTAGATGACTTCTCAAGCTCACTAGTGCGGTTCTTAACCTGAGTATCTAAAGATTCATTCATGGATTTCAACTCACCCAAGATCGAGGTAGATTCCTTAATGTGCGCTACAAATTTCTCATTTTCCATTTTAAGTTTCTTATTTTTCGTACTTAAGGCTTTGTTTTTAGTAAGAATCTTAAGACTCTCCTCATATATCTTATATCATACGTCTCTTGGATATCTTCCTCACTCTCAGACTCTTCATCAAAATCCTCATCACTATCTAAGTCATCTTCTCTTTCACTCCCCTAGTCAAATCCTTCCTTAACTCTCGTAGTAAAGGCAATATAATTTCCACTTTCCTCCTGAGTGGATTTCTCACTCTGATTGTCCGAGTTAAACTCATCATCAGTGAGTGTAGCATTCATAGCCTTATCCGAATTCCTTCTACTGTTAGGACATTCACTCCTAACATGATCAAAAACCTCAACAATTATGGCATCTCACAGATTTTGATTTTTTCCTAGATTCACTCGGGCCACCTTTATGACTCTTTCGAGGATTATTTTTCTTTTTAAAATTTTTTCAAATTTTTTTAGCCAGGTAAGCTAACTCCTCGTTATCCGGCGAATTAAAATCAAATGATTCGATCCGAGTGTTTCTTACTATTTCAAGGTTAAAGACTTATCTTAAACATGTTTATCTAAGGTCAGCTCATACGTTTGGAGGGATCCAACTAACTCATCTACATTAATGGAATCTATGTCCTTACTTTCTTCAATCACCGTGATTTTAGGCCTGAAATGCTCGAGTAAGGATTTAAGGATTTTATGCACTAACTTAGGCTCGGGGATTCTCTATCCTAGGTTGAAACTAGAATTAACTATATCATTTAAACTCTCATAGAAGGCATCAAACATCTCATCTTCTCTCCTCAAACCTAGTGATCAGCATTTGCAATTTTGAGTTCTTAACAGCCTAAGTTCCCTCATGTGTGGTCTGTGGAATATTCCAAACTTTTTTTGCAACCTCACACATAGACACTCACCTAAATTCTTTCAGGGATACCGCCATAAATAAGGCATGTAAGGTTTTACTATTCTAGTTATATTCATCTAAGTTTGTCCTAGTCCAATTAACAATGGGAGTGGGGGTCACTACGTTTTCTACAGTTGTTCTAAGGGCACTCCAATGATACACCACACTCAACCAAATCCGTTCATCCATAGATTTTAAGAATGCTCTCATCCTAACTTTCCAATAAGCATAATTAGTGCTATCCTATGGCGGGATGGACAACGAACTACTCATCTAGATAATTTAATGTCATGAATCGAAATTAGGCTCTGATACCAATTGAAATTTCATGGTCTACTAACTAAGTTTCGACCTTACGTACAAAATTATACTAATTAAAGCAACAAGTCACTTTTAATTAGTTCTAGATGGTTAATTATACAATCTAATTATCATATGTTTGAATACCACACTTTGTAATATGGAAAACAATAAATAATGAACACCAATATGGTGACGGAGAAACCCAACTGGGTAAAAGCTCCGAGACCAAGCCAGTTATCTCTAATATAGACAATGTAAGTTATAGCTTGTTTCCAGCCTAGCAAATTTCACTAGTTCCCACTGTTTTAATTCATGTAATCTCCAAGATATGCTGTTCTTCCAGACTCAGGATCTGCTACCATAGATACTATCTAGCAAACTTGCTAGATCTCCTAATCTACCTCTTGTAGCTTCCAAGATTCACTGTAAATTCCAAACTCTCAATCTTCTGCACACATCTCTTCAAAGTGGATACCCATGAATCACCTATTCCTGTTCTTCTTCCTGCGCTTGTAGTCTAACCTTCAGAAACTTCTAAAGTTCAACTAAGAAAGTGTCTTCCTAAGGATGTTTAGGAAGTAGGTGTTTTGGATTTTTCAAGTTGATGTTTTCCAAAACTTAGTTGCCAGATCTCAAGAGTGATATGAGTAATTTCACCATTGAAATATGTTCTTGGATCTTCAAACAATGAAATGAATGTATTTTGCAATGATAGCACAATGAAGCAACCTCTTTAAAATTCCCTTTATATCTATAGCTAGAGGTGTATGAGTAGTATGAGCCATATAAAACTCTTCAAAATCGCAAATAGGGTTTTTTCGGTTCGGCCTATCGCTCGAGAGAAGAACTAGCAATAGTCGGGCAACGACCTCTCGCTTGAGCGAAAGCCGGGCGACGGGCGAACGACGACAATTCTATTTTTGTCGATCGAGCAATGTCCAGGCGATAAGATAGCAAAAATGCGGCGCCGTATTTCTCCATTTTTTATACTTGAACCCCAGACCTCATAACCCAACTTATACAAATTGCACCCTAGGTCCTTGATTTTTACAACACATTACAAATTAGTCATTTTGTCTATAGAATCACCAATACTAAAAGCCTAACATTGGGGACTCTCAGGCAAGGTTAATGGGGGTTTCTTTGTCAGAGTTGGCCATGGTTCCGATGGGATGAAGAAAATCAGAGGGGATTTGTTTAAGAGATATAGCTATTATTCAACTATTGTTGATGAAATTGGGATGAAGTTTGAATTTATGTGGGCACCATATGTGAGAAATCTGACCAACTCGATGTTGGAATTCAAGTTGGATTTTGGGTTGGCTATTCTTTTGTTTGGGGCGGAGGCAACAGCGGTGGTGTAGTGGTTGGTCACAGTGGTGCAGTGGTAGTTAGCGGTGATTGAAAACACACAAAACGCGTTTTTGAAAATTTTGGCTTGATTATAACTGAAAACACCCAAAACGAGTTTTCTTTATAAATTTTTAACTTGTTTTCAAAAACGCATTTTCGAAAATAGGAAAGAGAACGCGTTTTGAATGTTTTGAAAAATCAAAAACAGAAAATGGTTTGAAAATGATAAAGAGAACATGTCCTAAAGTGTTTTAGTTTCTGAAATGTGCACGAAATGCAACGTTATTGTTTAAAAATGCCTTGCAATCTAGTTTTTAGCAACGGCTTGGTAAGGAAAAGTATTCAATGGCCATTTATCCCACAGTATATAATTTAACTAAACTGCCCATATTTGCTAGTTCCCTTCAGACCCATATGCATTGCAATCAACTGCACGAAAAGAACCAACACTAAAGAAGCATCTAGCTGGCATCATTTACGTAGGAGAATATGCAGAGAAGAAATAACAATGACGGAAACAGAACTACAATTAAAGAGACTGCACACACCTGAATTACCTTGGTCTGAAGTCCTGCATACATCGAATAAATTTGTCACAACCTCAACCGGAATGTACAACAATAGCTAAACATGAATCATAGAGCCCAAATACAGTATTAATCTCTATAAATCTGAATTTAGCTGACGCTGATGGGAGGCCCAGAGACTTGACACAGATGAATTAATTTATAATGTCAACGTCATCATTCTTTTAGTAACTGGACTGCCTTAACAAATGAATACCAGAACAAATAGAGTTGAAGTTGTAATTGCATATTTATTTCCCTTGTCATACACTCGGGTATAGTGACTTGTTGTAATCTTTTTCAATCTAGCACTTGAAAAGCTAGGACAAGCACATCCACAAAAAAGGTCTGTATGTGTGATATAAATGATAATAATCACTGTGGCAGCCGTAGCAACTTTGTTATCCTATTTTGATGAGTCTCCCCTTCTTGAAGGCAAACCTCACTCAAGCTCCAAACCGTACTTCATATTTATAGTCAAGGAGGTTGCTGCTGGCTCGGACATCCCTTCGAGAACAGTAACAAATAAATATTGACATTGTGTTTACCACTTTACAGATAAAAGGCCAGAAGAGAAAATCCTTTAAAAATTCATTAATGTCATCCAAAGCACCATAAACGATTTTATAACAGAGAAACGTTGGACAACGTGGAGCCTAACTATAGTGTTCACTTATCCACTCAACCGTGAACATTTTTTTTACAGGGGTATATTTGGCATTCAGATTTTGTTTTAGGTTAATTTAATACTACAATTATATAAAAGAAATTAGCAGGAGACATTTTAACACCGAGATACACAAACTGAGAGATGCGAAACACCTATATTGTGAACTTCTTAATTTTTAGTAAAGATCTGCAAGGCAAGTGGATGTAGCTTTCACATTGAGGGTGAAACATTATTAATATGTGTTTTCCTTTGTGTTTTTCTGAAATCTGCTTGCTATTATTGCTCCAGGTATTAGGGATTAAGGTTCAATTTATAACAAAATATAATGTCCAAGAGTTTGGTAATCTTAACGTACTCCATAATCGGCCATCTAGAAGCATTTTTCTGACTTCTACTTGCTCATTATTGCTGAATTATAGATTAAGTTTCAATTCATAACAAGATCTAGTGTCCATGAGTTTGATAATCTAAACATAATCCATAACCAGCCATCTGGAAATGGCTTTTTACTACTTATTAAGCTACTCCATCTTCACGGACCTCATGTCCATGGAGCAGTAGCTGCCTTCAAGTTTATAATACTCAATCATGGTTGTCCCTGCATTTCCTAATACTATTGTGATGAGAGACTGATAAGGTATATAGTAGATATAGAGGTTCCTCTAAATGCTATGTACAACTGTAAAGAGCTCATGGCATCATCAATTTCAGGCAATAATTACAGTATGATATAAATTAGGGTCTACAATGCAGCCAAGAATAATTAATGAACATCATTAGCAATTTTGGTAACATTACTGAACTCAAGACATATTCAGTTAAAATAATACCCAGAGAACATTCCAAAAGGTCATTATTACTGACTCCATCCCAATGGTTCCATGGGATGGTGGGTTGATTGTGGATGCGGTTGGGAAAATCTTTTCTTATATCTAAACATCACATTTATTAACCAATTTTAGTTAAAATAGCCACAGTACAAATAAGGTCAGCAAATATTGATTTAATGATGCACGAGGAATATAGCTATGGAAACTCTTCGAAGGATGATAAAGGTATCATTTGGAAATCATCAACAATAATACCATATATATAGATAATTAGTAAACTGACAAGCTTCATGGAACTAATATTAGATGGCAAAACAAAGAGAGCAGGAAATAATAGTTACCAAAAAAACATAAGGAAGTTCAGGAAATTGGAAAGTAAAGATGCTCTAGAATATCTAGAGCAATTTCACTATCCTATCTCAGAGTCTCTTAACATTTTTTGTAAATGTTTTGTCATAAATATTTTGCAGATATTGTTGACCTCGAAAAATGGATTCAACGTGGCCAACAGAAGAAGGTCTTCAAGTCGACTCCATCCTGCACACGTGGCACGGCGTCAGTTACCTAAGGCCTTTCTGAGAGGGGTTGGGAGCGGCCGCGAACACTCTGACGGTCAAGTCAGTTTCAAGTTCAACCGGAGGATGATTTGCCGACGGCGGAACTCTCGTCGGGAATTGGTTGACAAAATGTAATGAAAGGGTGCCAATAAGTGAGGGAGAGAAGAAATACCAAAGTTTGCAATGTAGTTGTAATAAAATGGGATTCCCCTCCTTCTTCTGGCACAAAGAGAGGGTATTTATATTAAGGATAGGAGGAGGAGAGCCGTTAGATGAGGAGGCACGTGTTGCCAGATCCTCATAGCTCGTCTCATCCTAAGTATTAATCCATCAATCCTTAGGTTGGCGGACTTAAATATTTCTGATTGGAGCTGCTAACTTGACCATTTGGGTCCTACCACATGTCCCATTAGTCAATGATTTGACTTAAAAAGATTAAGCAAGGGATCTTTGCCGGGGCGAGATGAAGAAAGTGTGGTAGGGCAGAAGCAGAGTGTAGGCCTTTGCATCCACAGTGTATCACAGATATTTGCCTCTTATGTGATCACTTCGGTTCATGCAATCAGTTTGTCCCATGCGCAATCGCCTCAACTACCATGTGGTGTGGTCTGTACCACCTCTGTGATACGTGGAGAGCGACGTGGCGGGTCTGATCTAACCCGTAACAATAGTCCCATAAGTTCATGTATAGATATTTATATAGTACTAGGACTTTTTTAAAATTACAGTTGAAGCGCATGGGACAAAGAGCGCCGGATTCTGATTTCTTGGCCGATATGGTGGGTCGGCAATTTGTGAAGAGCTGTTGCAACACGAAGCTGCTGTGGCAGAAGCAATAGGAGTTTGCAACCCTTGGGAAAGCTGTTACAACTTCATTATCTACTGTACCGAAGTGATATGGGTTGGTAACTCTTTGCAGAGTTGTGGCAATGCGAAGTTGTCGTGGCCGAGGCGATAGAAGTTGGCAACTCTTGGGAGAGCTGTTGCAACTTCGCTCTCTGCTATGGCCGAAGTGATATGGGTTGGCAATTCTTTGCAGAGCTGTTGCAACATGAAGCTGTCGTGGCCGAAGCGATAGGAGTTGGCAACTCTTGGGGGAGCTGTTGCAACTTCATTATTTGCTCTGGCCGAAGTGATATAGGTTGGCAACTCATTGCAGAGCTGTTGCAACGCGAGACTGTCGTAGCCGAAGCGATAGGAGTTGGCAACTCTTGGGAGAGCTGTTGCAACTCATTCTCTGTTATGGCCGAAGCGATAGGAGTTAGCAACCCTTGGGGGAGCTGTTACAACTTCATTATCTGATGTACCAAAGTGATATAGGTTGGCAACTCTCTGCAGAGCTGTTACAATGCGAAGTTGTCGTGGCCGAGGTGATAGGAGTTGGTAACTCTTGGGGGAGCTGTTGCAACTTAGCTATCTGCTCTGGCCAAAGTGATATAGGTTGGCAATTCTTCGCAGAGATGTTGCAACGCGAAGTTGTCGTGGCCGAAGTGATAGGAGTTGGCAACTCTTGGGGAGCTATTGCAACTTCGTTATCTGCTCTGGCCGAAGTGATATGGGTTGCCAACTCTTTGCAGAGCTGTTGCAATGCGAAGCTATCGTGGTCGAAGTGATAGGAGTTGGCAACTCTTGGAGGAGCTGTTGCAACTTTGTTCTCTGCTCTGGCCAAAGTGATATGGGTTGGAAACTCTTTGCAGAGCTGTTGCAACGTAAAGTTATCGTAACCGAGGCGATAGGAATTGCCGTAAATGGCAATGACGGCGACGGCTTCCCATTTTTTGGGATGACGCATTTTGGCAGCGTGTGAGGTTTACTGCTTCATCAGGATCATTTATCTTGGTGACTTTTAAATTCAACGGTGATTTCGAGGCCTTAGGTTTGGATGGTCTGGATGTGATGTGGGTTGATCCGACGGTTGGAACGAACTTTAAGATGCTTATAAAAGGCCCATCCCTTTCTCTTGGAAGCTTTTACTTTCGCAAAAATCTCCAAAGCCTTCAAGATTCTTGCATTCTATTTTCGCGTGTTATTTCTGGCGACTTCACGTAGCAAACTCCGATGACCATTGCCAGACTCTGACCAGTGACCAGCGTCGTCAGTTTCAGTAGGTAATATTCGCGCGTTATTCGACTCCGTTTCTCCCGCTTTTTTGGATTCCTTCAAAAGTTTGGAAATGGTGAGTGACTCTTTCATTGTGAGAGGAAGTGAAGAGGGATGAGGTAAGGAGAGTTCGTCTCTAGGGGAGGCCACGCTGTTATCTTCGGATGAATTGAGTAGGGCCATTAGGGCCGGAGAGAATATTTGGAAATGGCCAAATTCTCCCGTAGACACTTTGGTCCAATGGGGGGCTTCGAATCACCCTTCCAAAATTACTACGGTGTTACTGGAGAGGTGTAGGGTTGTCTTTAGGATCCCCTACAACATAGAGTTGATAGTGCCTAAGCCTCACGAAAGGGCCTGCTATCCGAGGTTGGGTTATGTGGCTGTAAGTGAGATTATTCTTAAGGCAGACCTTAGACTCCCCTTCCACCCATTCTTTAGGTTAGTACTTCGTTCATACGGGTTCGCTTCGACGTAACTTAATCCCAACTCATGGTCCCAAATGGTGGGGACGTGGATGTTGTGGCGTCGGGCCAGCATAGGGGCAGATATGCCATTCGGCGTGTTCCATTCCATCTTTCTGTCAAAGTGCGTGGCCGGGAGGAGGGAGACGAGGCACAACCATCCTAATGCATCCATCATTATTGATCTTGATAGATCCGACTGATGGAGTGCACCACCAAACCAGAATAGGGGGAGATGGGGAAAGAGAGTCCAAAAAAATACCAAATACAGGTACAAGTGTGAAATCCCATCGTCAATGCACAACTTTGAACAGTTCTCCCATATGAAGAAAATAGATCATGCATTATACCCTCCAAATGATATGTTTGGCTATCATGCATAGATACCAAAATATCAGTAGAGGAATGATAATGTGAATACGTCAATGACAAACATAATGTCCAGAATACCTCCATCTCTAGAATCTCTATTTAACACCCTCTCCTAAACTCATAGGTATCTAGAAAATATCATTAAAATGGTGCCATACTAAAATGGTGCCATACCTGATTGGAGATGCTACTGTCAGTGAAAATATGACTAATAGTCTCAGTCTCGGAACAACACTAGCAGCAAGAAGCCAACTGGCATCCAATCCTCATTTGAATAACCACATCTACTGGAATGAGGCCCTGCCATTGTCTCCAGCATAAAAATGAGATAGTGGCGAGCAAAAAGGAGTTCCATAGTAATCGGTACGAATCTTAATACTGGCATCCCAAACATACGAGCTGCTATGCTGATTGGTAACTAAGCTACCATCCGATGTATTCAACCAAAAAAATCGATCTGGAGCATCTGCACATAAAGGTATAGCCCCTATCTACTCCACCATAAGAGGTGTGAGAACCTGTAATAAACGCCCAATATTCCACCCAGTATCATCATAGAAATCACGCACCATCGCAGATGTGTGTTGTTTATATAGGAATAAGGATGCCAATGTGGTCTTACCCATCCAGGAATCATGCCAAAAGAAAATCTGACCTGTTCCAAAGTGCCATGCAATGTGTGTATCTGTTCGGGGCCCAACTAATTTCAGCATCTTCCAGATAGGAGAAGCTGAAAAAGGAACTGCTGCGAATAAAGGATGTGTCCCCATAAAATACTTACCCCGTAAGAACTAAGCCCAAAGAGATCTCTGAGAACGGAACAACCACCAGAGCTTCATAGAAAAGCTGTCCACCATATCTTGTAATCTCCTAAAGCATAGATCACCCTCATCAGTAGAAAGGCAGATCTCTTTCCATCTCCACCAATGTAAAGGTTGTGCCTACTCCTTAGAATCCCATAGGAATCATGGAAAGATGCTCTCAAGTTTCTTCATGATAGCCTTAGGGGGCTGCATGATCTAAAGAAGGTGTAATGGCATGGAGAAGAGCACAAACCTCAACAAAGTAATATGGCCCCCATCTGATAAAAGTCATGAAACCCAACTTGAGATCCTGTCCCTAACCTTCTGTATAAGGTCATCATAAATGAAACTCTTCTTGGTCCCCTTAAATAAGGAGACTCTCAAATAAGTGAAAGGTGTTGTTGGTGACGAAAATCAATCAAAATCTTTAATCATCTAAATCTAACTAATAGATGCTCGTCTGGGTAGTATGAGTCCGTTCTTGTCCCTATTTACCAATTGACCAAAAACTCCCTTATAATGCTCCAGACAACCAAATATCCTACTGATAGACTATTTCTACCCGTTGGCGCATATGATCATATCATCAGCAAATGATAGGTGTAAGACTAGAGTACTACATCTATGTCGATAACATATAATAGGATACTCCTGAAACCTTTGAGTGAGTAGCTGTGAGAAAGAACCAGTAGCTATGATGAACAAGGATGGTGAGATAGGATCTCCTTGTCTGACCCTTCGTAAGAAAGGAAAAATACATGGGCAGCCATTTAAGAGTACAGAAAACTGACACTCCGAGATGCACCACCGGATCTTATCTATCCAAATCTGATCAAACCCAAATGCCTCTAATACAGAATAAATAAAGCCCCAATCTGTGCGATCATATGCTTTAGCCATGTCTAGCTTCAATATGGTGTTACCCCCTCGTATTATATCATCCAAAGTATAAAGAATCTCCTAAACCAATAGAACATTGTCCCCAATTAGGCGACAAGGTATAAACCCACTCTGTTGAGGAGAGATAATGCACAGTAACAATGTACTCAATCTAGTGTTCAAAAGCTTAGTAATAAGCTTATTGAACAATGTACATAAACTGAAGTTTGTCCATCTACAAGAATCACCCCTCTTAAGGATACTATAGTATAGTAGCAAAACCCTGTAGAAGATGGCCACCGTCAAAGAAGTCCAAGACTACCCTTTATACATCGTCCTGAATAATGTCCTAACAATGCTGGAATAATAGGGATGAGAATCCATCTGGTTCGGCAATTACTGTTAGCATCTATATTAAACACCGCCCCGTACTTCATAAATCAAATAGATATGATTTTGTGTCAAATTATCCTCCTCCGTCAAAAGCCTAGGGTGATATTAGACCGAATAGGGTCCAACAACTATCTAGGAGCATATAGAAGATCTTGATAGAATGCAATAACTGAAATCTGAATGTCTATAGGAGTAGCTAAGACTTTCCCTGCCTGCATCCTGATGGACCTACTACGTGATTTGATCCGACATCCTTGAACTATCATATGGAAATAATGAGTATTGTGATCTCCTTCACATACCCAATGTGAACCGGACTTTTGTTCTAAAAACCATCCTCAATAGATAATGTTCGGTTCAAAACTGTCGTACATGATGAAATAGGTTACGATACTCTAATGTAGGGTCTCTATCCTATATTATGTCTGCCTCATCAACCATATCCTCAGCATCTCGCACCTGTTGGAAAACATCTCCAATCACATGTCGATTCCACCAACGTAGTTCCTATTTCAGCTTAAAGAACTTCTCCCAAAGAGCAGTCATTCTCGTAAGATGAGTAGGGAGTGACCACTTCTAAGCGACAAAGGATGAAAAGTCATGATGCTTGGTCTAGACGTTTAGGAATTTACAAGGTCTAGGCCCCAAATCATCATCGGAGACCCACTGAAGTAATAAAGGTGATTGATCAGATGAAGTCTGATTGAAATGCCTCACTGTAAGCTATCGAAAGAATGCTACAACTGTAGAATTAATGAGTACTCTATCCATATCTTTCTGACTCGTCGTTGGTCCAAGTATACCGATTCCCAAGGAAATTGGTGTCCTCTAAACCACAATCTAACATCATATCAAAGAAAGCAGTAGTGTCTCGATTACGAGTATTATGACCAGTGCGCTCACCATCATGTGCAATAACGTTAAAGTCTCTCCCAACTAACCAAGGGTCGTCCATATCGAGGAAAATATGGTGAAGACCCTCCCACAAATCCCTCTTGATAGCTATATCGCATGAAGTATAGACATGAGTTAGATAGATAGGACACGCTAGTTTGGGATCCTCAACTCTAACGTGAAGAAACTGAGGATGATCAACAATAATAGTAACAGTAGTCACCTCGTTAAAAAAACCAGATCTTGTTCAACACATTCTGAATTCCCATATCAAAGCATAGATATTGTCGAACATATGCAAATCTATGTTGAAAAATAAAAGGCGCCAGTATAACTAAGAAATAAACCTGATGAAGCTGTATAAGTCTCTTTAGGCGCCGATGAGTAGCTACACCTCTCTAGATGTATGTGAAGAGGTATCATGTGATTGACTCACAGTCTGGTCCCTATGAAATGAAGTATCAGTGGCTTTTAAATTTATTTTCCAACCAACTAAGATAAAACCATCATCCTCTGTTCTACCAGCCATACCTGCCAAGTCATCAGTAGAAGATTAACAATATGAACCGTGCTGATGAACTTCAATATGAGAGAAAACATCATATTTTGATTGATCTGTAGATTAAAAAAAGCCTCAATATTCTACTGACAAGGTGCAGAGATAATAGGAACATCTAGCTCCATATCACCTTATGGCTTCTCTAACATGTCCACTAAGAGATTATCAAAATATGTAGAACTAACCATCATAGGAGCACTGCTAATGGGGTCCAGAGACTGAACTACTAAATGAGGAGATGATGTAATAATAGGAAAACTCTGATTATCCACCCTAATAGGAGCAACTGTAGAATGATTTGATGGTAGAGATGTAATTATATGTGGAGCAATAATGCTAATAACGGATGGAGCATTATAAAGACTTGGAGTTACATGATTAGTAGATATATGTGATGTAGTAACTGTAGCGGCCGGGATAATAGGTGCAACAGTGGTAACAATCTGATGAGTAGAATGAGAAATCACATTTGATATACTATCTTGTCTCATTTGATTTCCCTTAATAGGTGTCCATCTCTAGCGAGGCGCAATCACAACTTCCTTCACTTTACCATTATCCTTAGCCAAAACTAGATTTTGCCTGTAAGTATAGTCAACAACAACTAGACCCATAGATGGTGGGGTAAGATGCATACCACTTGAACAACTCTTCGAAGTGTCGACATCGAAACCAAAAGTCTGGCACCTCTAACTTAAGATTTTCATCCAAATTTTATCTCATTAATCTAAGACAAGCCACAAAAAAGTTTTCACACATGGAATCCCTATCCACATCCGTATCTTCCTACAACAGTAAAATAACCCCCAAAATGTGCTAAAATTGGTCTAAGGATAAGTAATTTAATATGGTTTGGATAAGGCATCTATGTCCAACTATATCAACCTATCAATTATATGAATCAACTCATAGCATCATGTTGTCCAAGTTAATTCTAGTGCACATATAATATCAAGTTTTGCTAGGTTAAGTCTCTATCAATCTAGCATGCATCCTATTCATAGTTCATAAATCAACACCAAATCTCAAATTTAATCATTATTGTTGGCCAAACAATCTAACACACACAAGCACACAAACTAAAACAAGAAAATATATATTTTTGTTGAAATTTTTCAAAAATCTTTTGTTTATTTTTTGTATTATATATTAAAGCAATAATGAATAACAAACACGCAAACACTCAAAAACACACAAAAAGTAAAAACTCGAAGTTTTTTTCCACCCCCAAACTTAAAACTGACATTGCCCTCAATGTCACAAAGCATAATAAGAATATAAGAGGATGGAGAAGAAAAGGAAGAAGGTACTCCCCGAATTTTTCTGTTGAAGATATGAGGCACTATGTGTGTCGGCTAGACAATCTTTTTCATCGTGCCTTTCCCTAGGTCTGCGTTGGTTTGAATATTCCACGACGTCATGTTCCTACATAGCGATCAAATCAAAAATTAAAGATACCTTGAACATGTGTTACTTAGCCCAAACAATCGAACTAACCACTAATAAATTCAATGGCCTAAGGGGAAACATGATAGGATGGTGATATCCTATAAACTGAAATGTGTCTAAGTCTAATGCAAACTAATAATCAAAATAAATATATATGCAATGCGGTACAGAAAGCAAAATAAATAAATAGGTTAGAAAATTGGGTTGCCTCCCAACAAGCACTTTTTTAAGTCTTTAGCTCGACTTTGGCAATTGATTCACGGGCACCTAAAGAAGGCTTTGGATGCCTTGCCCATTCTTTCGTTTGGATTTGATCCACTTTTCATTTAGTCTCCAAACTTCTACCTTTCCCTTTTCGATGTAATATGACTTTTTCATTTCATCCGATTCAATTTCAACTATATAGACTTCCACTCCTACATTGGGCTTAATCACAAAATCAATTTTTGGACAATCAATAAAGTCGGGAAAATGTGAGCTGATTTTATTCTCATTGATTGCCACATCCTCATTTGATTCCGTTGTGATCAACTCGTCATTCTCTTTATTCCCTTCTTCCATAGTTGATATACCTTCAAGTTGAATGATCGGTCCACAATCTAGATCAATAGACAATGAGAATTCGGCCAAGTTGACTCCTTCGAATGGATTGTACCCCCATTGTTGAAATCCTTCTCAGTACATGCAATCTCCCATAAGCATATTGTTTTCATCCAACTTGGCAAGTTTTTTAAAGTATTTTGCAAGTACCTTCTCGTTCAATATGGCAGGACAATCTCCCACAAGTTTGATGTCCTCATCCCAATCGTGAGGTACAAAATCTCCCACGAGCATTTACTTTTCATCAGATTTTTCAATTGCTTATTTTCTACACATCAAATATTTTTGAAATCTCAAAAGTTTCGGCGTGTGAAAACTAGTGTAAGAGAACAAGCATTTCCCAATATAATGCACCATGCAACAATTTTCACAACTTGAATATTCTCCAAGCATATCTTGACAATCCATGTAGAGATTTGTTATTGCAACAATTTTGTTACTTTACCAATTCAGAATCATGCATAAATATCTGAAAAGAACAAAGAGAGAATACCAACACAAGATAGATTAAAATTGTAAGGGGTTATAAAAAGGAATACAAAAAAAAATTAAATAACAAAAATATTTGTTAAAACTGAAATTAAATAAAATAGTAATCAAATTAAAAATAAATAAGCAATAAAAATTAAAACTAATTAAATACAATAGTCCTCGGCAACAGCGCTAAAAACTTGATCGTTTGATTTCCCGCAAATGAACGGGGTCGTGAACAAGTAATATAATGATGAATATAGTGTCGAACCCACGAGTACTACGTATTTAATCAAGTTAAAATTAATTGCAACTTTTATCGAATAGCAAACAAATGTTGTGATTTTTTATACTAATTCTTATATTATCAATTAAACTAATGAAAGTAAGTAAACATGTTTTTTTAAATATGTGAGATGCATTGCTAAAATATTGAATCCCCCTTATTATTCCATTTTTAGTGTAACAATTAAAGTGACAATTTGAAATCATTTATGTTGGTCAATGTTCCTAATTTAATTGAAAGCCTCTCTCGATAGCGATTAAAATTATTCCCCTCATGTGACCCTTCTATCTCTCGATGAAAGATGCAAACATGATAAATATATTAACAAACACTAGAACACCTATTGAAACTATATAAAACATAGAGGTATATATACATCCTCTATCAAACCTAACAATGTTTATTATATTGTGCTTAAACCCTATTATCTCTCTCGATAACAAAAAAATCCACTAAAAATTTGATTGGTGATAAAGCAATTGAAAAGAACGATAATAAAAATCCACGAATTAAATCAAATTAAAGTCCAAATAATTAATTAAAAACTAAAAATATCATAATAAGGGTTCATCTCATTCTAACAATGTATAAATTTAGCATAA
>CAIGRO010105808.1:5468-19624 GCA_903798355.1 Fraxinus baroniana | reverse complement strand
ATTTAAATTTTCTTCAGTGTTTCAGAGATATTTCCTTCAGTTAATTTAAACTTTGCTGGTGGTGCATCAATGATTCTCAAGCCTGAGGATTACCTTGTACAGCAGAACTCTATTGTAAGTTTACATTTCATATCTATCCTGTATTATTGTGATTTTGGTTGGGAATTGATGAAATTTTGCTCTTCGTTATATGAACCAAACGAGCTTGATGAGTGTATATAGGAATTTTAGACATGCTTTATTACTATGAATCGTTTAGTTAGTGTGCATTTGTTATTTTATCAACTTCTGAATCATTAAGATAGTACTTCGTCTTCATTGCTTGCGCAGAGTGATGCTGCAGTATGGTGCATGGGCTTTCAGAAAAATGCGGGACAGGGGAATACAATTTTAGGAGGTAAGAGTATTAAGCGAAACTAATTCTACCTGCACGCACATTTTGCCCCTTTTTGGTTTAGATGAAAATCAGATTTTTATTTTGGTAAAAGCTTATGCAATATGGTTAAAAGTTACGGGTTCCATGAAATGTGTGGTTAAAATTAATTATTGAGTTTGACTTAAGTTTTAATTAATTTTTTTAGCTGAACCAAATAGGGTTGCTCCATGTGCATGCATGCACCCACCCACATTGCAAGTCGGCACGGGATTTTTATGCTAAGTCTTTTGTCTTTCATTAATTTTTTATTATCTTTTACAGATCTCGTTCTTAAAGATAAGATTGTTGTCTATGATTTGACTGGTCAACGGATTGGATGGGCAAATTACGACTGTAAGTTTCATTTTCACTTTTCTAATTATAAGCACCTTTCTAATTATGACATAATGTACTTGAATTTTATGTCCTCAGGTTCATTGTCTGTAAATGTGTCTGAAACTACCAGTACTGGTAATACCGAACTTTTCAATACTGCACAACACGACAACAGTTCAATGCGCACTGATCGTTGCAAACTGATGAAGAACAGCATCCTGGCTTTCTTGTTGCAAATAGCAATGTTGTGTTTTTACAATTTTTATGACACCCAGGGAATGAATCGTCAAAATATATGATACTTTTCAAGTTCCCTGTCCGATATTCATCTGTAGCAGTCGAGAGGCACTGCGTACGAAAAGTATCGTTCAATGTACAATAGTCGTATTTTATGATCCTGTGTAGAGAACATGAGTTTTGTAAAGGATACATGTCATTCAAGTAGAGGAATTCACTTCACAAAGTATTTGAAAAGGCAAAAGCAATAATTTCATTTCAGCAATCAAAACGAGCCACAGCTTGCTGGAAGTTTTAGATTAAGCCGGAAGCTTATACTCATCAATCAAAGTACTAGTGTGAGAGACGAGGAAAACCTATAAACTTTTAGCCAAGGCTAACAATTCAGCGACCAAAAAACATGACACTTCTCATTCAGCAATAAAACATTACATCTTTGACGTTATCTTTAATAACAGGCAATGGGCGGACCTCTGCATTCTTCTCTCTTGTGGTGTTGCCGGCTCCAGATGAGGATCCGCTCTCCGAAGTGTCACCACCCTCGATATAATAGCGAGCACGGAATGCAGCTAAATGTGCGTAGTAAGCAGGCGGAACTGAATAGGTGGTTTAAATTAGAAAGTCAGACAAAATAAACTTATCCTGACAAGTTCAGAAATGAAAAGTTGCTCAAAACTTATTTTTTTACTTGTGTTTAAGCTCTAGCTAATAATGCTCAAAGATGATATAGAGTGCAATCAGTATATGCAAAGACTAACCTATAGAAACTGATCTAGTACACCTGGCATACCTGAAAGGAAAAGGTTTCCAATTATGAATACATAAACAGCCTCAGGCAAACATATATTCATAAAAGGTGAAATAAAAAATACAAGTTCGAGGGAGGATAGTTTACGTATAACACAAGTTGTTGGTTAGCGTTTGTAAAGCATCTGCACTAAATCTGTTCTCATCATACAACACATGGTAATGTGTTGGACGGCTAGTTCCCTGATAGGAAATGCAAAAACCGATTAGAATTATAAAATAAAATATCCTACTTAAGAACAGGTGCCACTTATCTAAACAATACTGAATGGAAATCAAATTTACTTGAATCCCAGCATGACTGCAAAGGAAGAAGTCAAATTCGCTGGGGTGACATATCCTAGTGTCGACAACGGTACCTGTTCATACAAGCGTAGAATGTGGTTACATAGGGGAACTACTTGCATGAAAATATGCGAAGGTCCTATACAAAAGAAGGTAAAACATATGCGAAACCTGGCAAAATGTTGCCACTCTTGTCTGTTGCATTACGATCTCCATGATTAGCGGGGAAGAGACGTGTGTGGTGTCTCTTTTGCACAACTACAAAGGTGATCGGTGGTAGATAATTTTCTTCTATCGAAATACAAGCCTAAGAAAGTCATTTTGTTTATGTAAGCTACATATACTTCATAGATGGAAACTGAATCATATTCAAGATAAAATAAAATCCACAAAATCACCTAAAATGTGTACCTTCCGTATTGCATCAATTTCATGAAAAAGAACTTGAGAAAATTGCCCTTCACTTACACCATCCCTATGATTTTTGCATTTATATTAGAATACGACCAGATAGAGGAGTAATAAGGTACATTAACTCTAATAAGGAATTGACCTGTAGAATATAATTCTGTGAGGCTTATGCCCGGTGGACTTGAAAAATGCAATCAAAAGTTCCCTGCAAGAAAATTCAAAGATGAGTGAAGCAAAGGGGAAATGCCGAGCAAACAATATTGCTTGTGGTTTTCTAACCTAATCATTCCACCATGAATTGTGCCTCTCTTAGGATCTGAACTAGTTTTATAAAGATCCTGTATTATTTCTTCCCTGTGTTTCTGGGAAGAAACCAAGCCTCTGAACTTGGTTACTTCTGGCCAATCCATTGAAGCCACCACCTGTAAATATAGATGACTCAGTTTTCTTTCTCCTGATTTCTTCTCTCTCAGTACATGTGTGTGTAATTGGGAAGGGGTGGGGATGCCAAAAGTCGTCAACCTACCGCTGCTATAGAAGGACTGGAATCCTCCCCGGGGGCAGGATGGGTAACATCAGCACCAAAGATGATGGTTGGGCGATCAGTCAGATAATGAATCCTTTTAAGAACAGCCTGCTCCAGAACAGTGTTTCGTCCTCCAACCTATTTGAACAATGACAGATAAACATGGGAAAATGTAGGCAATAATTTTATGCTGGAAACCAAAAAAATTGGCTATGACAGTTCAGGACGCGGTGTCATAACAAACCTTCACATTGATCTTCAGAGATACATTTTCCATGTACTGTTTGCTATACTTTGATGCCTGCCTGGGCTGACAACATTGCGAGACAATCCCCAATTCAGTTTCACAAACTCGTTTGATCTTCCCTGAGACAAACAAATTACTTTTTTGAGAAACGATTCCCTCTTTGATAAAAATAGAATCCAGGAATAGTGCAGCTAACCATAGGACCCGCTGACATCAGGCAAAATGATAATGAGCAACTGCAGCTGTTTTCCTGCCTGCCTAGCTAGAGTTGTGGTAGACTGTGTGTGAATATCGATTAGTGACTTCTCGATCTGACCAGGATGGGCCGAACGAAATGGAACCAAAGGTCTTGGGTTAAATTCCTAAAAGCGAACACAATATAATCTGTCAGTGCCATCAAAGTTGCATAAATTGCAATGATGAATCAAACATTTACAAATCCGTACCATTCCTTTACTGCAACACATGCTAATCAACTCATTGCAGAACCTGTTTAAATCTATGTTGGACCGTTGCGAGAAGTTGATGCATGTCCAAAACTCCACCCTTCCACCATTAATCATTTTCTTACAGCAACAAAACAGTAAATCAACAGGTGAACATACATACAAAAACATGCTAGCACAAGTAACCTTTAATTGTGACTAAAAAAATACACTCGGTTAGGAAAGCAGATTCACCTTGTTAATCATGTTCCACTGTCCTACCCTTGGATCAACCCGTGACTCCCGCCCAGTCTCATGGTACTTCAGCTGGCAGTCCAAAGTGGCAGCACACTTTAGAAAACAAAAGGTGACACGATTCAAGAACACACAAAACAATCATAAATTATAGAAGTTACAGTGGGAGCCGGCAAAACTCGTGCTTCAATGGAAGTAAGCTCAGGCCTAACTTGAATTCCAAACTCTTTGTTCACAAGCATATCACCATTGTAATCGTTATAACTGACCATCTGCAGGTAAATCACTATTAAATTAAGTAATACAAGGAAATAGAAACCAGATTACAGAGTCTATTTCATTTTAGAGACGCAAAATAATGTTCAGGCATATTCATATAGAAAAAACTGTGATCAATTTAACAAATCATGCATCCATGCCTCTTTTATGTTATTCTCTCTTTCACGCGGACGTTGACAGGTAGCTCTCAAAAGTGCAGTAACTTGTTTGTCATTCAACTTCTTAGAGAACCTTTGGCCCTCAACAATTCTGCATAGCTGCAAAGGAAGAACAAGGAAATTATAAGCTAAAACCACAACAAGCAGTGTCAAGAAACAGACAGACGGGAAGTCAGAAAATATGCATTTTGTAACAAGCTACCTCCATAGGAAGATAAACAGGCTTTGTGTCACTGCCTGCTTGAATCGCAGGCAAGAATGGATACTTGAGCGCAATATTGTACCTCTGGCGGAAGTATTGGGCCACTGATATTCTTGTCCCTGACTCGTCCAGCTGAAACCTAGTCAATTATAGAGAAGAAATTCAAACATAAAATACTAAAAGAAAAATATATTCGCAGATAAGAAATCAATTGATTTAATGGCTTTAGAAATGGATAACATGAAGCGATTTTGATTGTTGCAATGAGAAGTATAGCAAAAAATAAACAATCAGGCAGACAAGGCATATATATTAGGAACTTGCAATACGTCTCTCCCGACAATGCTACACGACATACAGAAAGACAGAAGAAAGCAATTTACATCACATAATTCACGAGACCTGAAAGTTACCATTATCTTAACATGCCATGTAATATCAACAAACAAGAAAGTCAATCACAGTACACTTAGTAAGCCGCCTTGCTGGCTATCCAAAATATATTTCAAAGTACAAAAACAAAAAACACGCCCATAGAAACAGTAAATGAGCTCACATCAAGTTTTGAGTAGGTTCATTTGACACGCCTGAAATTTTGTACCGTTTGACATGCTCCTGGTGGTCGAGCTGCACCCTAATGCCTTTTAATGCTTTTTTCACCTGAAAATGCACAAGACAGCAAGAAATTAGTTGCTAATCATGGAAATAAATAATTCAATATAACTATCTGCCAACCAAAACATGGAAAAAACTCCCAAGTACAGACTGCCTCAATAATTCTTCTTTTAACATGGAGATGTTTTGACTAGTTAAGCTATGGCACGTTAAAACTATATATTAAAACTATAGATAATATAACTACCAACTCTCCCAATGCTACAAAATGTTAGTTGGGATAGAAAAGTTAAAATTAAGCCCATGTTTGGTGCACATTAAGGGTGTGTTTGTCACCCATTAATTTTTAAAGAATGATGTAATGAATAGTATTTTTTGGAGAATGTGTGGTTGAAATTTAAAGTAACTTTATTGGTTTGTGTGTGGAATATTTTATTAGGTGAATGTGTGGTGGGTATTGTTTACTGTAGCAAACAGAGTTTTATATAATGGTAGNTACATATTAAAATTTTCGTTATCATTTTTATACTAATTTTCAACCACACATTATTCAATAAAATAATATTTTTCATCATATCAATAATTTTTCCTTATTTTTTAACAACACATTCTCCATCAATCTACAATTCTAAAATACATTCTTCCAAAATAATATGCCTCAAACACACCCTAAAACCAGATAATAAAGAATACCTTAATACGATCTTGGTCAGACAAAGGCCTTGTTAGATCTCGATTGAAATACTTGACAATGTATTCAGAAACTAAAATAGGCTCATAAAATGCTCTGGCTGACATATCTGGAACATGGAAATATATGATTAAACTGAGGATGATCTCCATAAATGACAGAAGCCCGGCTTCAGAACTTCCACCAAACGAAGTAAGAAAAGATGTATAAATGAGAAAGGCATGTGTAGGACCACAGCAAAGTCAAAACTACACAAACGAACAATGAAAAATCTTGAAGTTATTACCAATGTTTAGAGACAAACCCATCTGGGTTGGGCGAAGACTTTGATAAAAACCTTTCCAATATTCTAACCCATCGCCAAGTTCCCCCATTTGGCCCAAGTCTGGGGAAAAGAATGACCTTCCAACGACTTCATAACTGCAATTAAATGACACAATGTTAAAATAGATTAATTCGAACACTGAATATCCGTACTGTAGACCAACGCGCAGAAGAGTTAGAAACCTGTTGGATGGTTTCTCCCGAAGAACCAAATCTAGAGCTTGTATTGTTTCATATGGGGCATCAAGTTGTCGAGCCTGTAAGAATTGTTGAAGATGGTACAAGTCTGCTTTGGAAGCAAATTTAATAGAGACCTTATATTTCCGATCCTTCCTGCATTTATAGGAAGCAAATTAAACATATTGGATGTGACATCAAAATGAGGTGATTTATTGTACCAAAAAAAAGGTAGTCTTCACACAATAAAATTTTTATGATGCCACTCAAGAACACAAAACTTTAATTCACCAAATTTTGTCAGACATCTTTATCAGTAATAGTTGCGTTGAACATTACACTTGTAAGTTGATATTTTATATCAGAATTCACACCATATTGATAACATGCAGAAATCAAAGATACTAATTCTTTCAAAGAACTTCAGCAAGAATAAATTTCCTTCACTTTTTAAAAGAAAAGTATCGCCCCTGACAAAATTCAGTTATTGACCAAAAAAAGACATCACTACGACAATATCACATAAAAGAGGGCACCAACCATCAGAACGATAAATTATGTTATGCAAGAATTAAGAACCTACCTTGTGCTATTGTCCTTGTCAACTAGAGTGACATCAAAGTCCTTCGAAGAGAAAGGCAGTTGCCCTGCAGCATAAGCATTCTTTCTTCCGTCAAAAACTAACATTCGCTTGCCTAGATGTGAGACGTGATAAGATTTAACCAACTGGCTCATAATTTCCCGACAGAGTTTCTTAGAAGTCACCTCGGGAGTGATTGACACCTACATATACATGGTACAGCATAAATGCATACATATTTAATTAAATTAAATTAAAAATAAGAAAATTTGCATTGTTCATTGCATCAAATCAAGTTACACAACAACCGCCTTATTTTATACATGCATTCTTATTTCTTACAATGAATTGTGGAAGTGATAGTAATTTCAATAGTTTTTACAGATGACAAGATGCTTAACAGGTTATACATTAATAACCTGTAGACAAAAATCAACAGTTGCAAGTAAATATGCAATTATATAAAAATAAATAATGTGTGCAGGTATGCCACAAATAACCACCACCTAGTTAGAAGGATATAGGAAAAGATAACCAGCATAATTATTTACATTCGATAATCAGCAGCATTAAAACGGTGTTGTTCATAACACGTGTTCTGGGTCCCATGTGCGCAATGTAAATTTTCTTTTTTTCAAAATAACTTTTTTAAGTTTGGGCACTCCACTTGCCAAAGGAGTTTTTCACCGTGTTTGGTGTAATTTTTTTGAAAAATAATATTGCTTTGAATTGTGAATTTTCAGAGAATGTGTAACTAAAATGTCGAGAAAAAAAATTGAATTTACGTGTAAATTAGCTTAACCTTTTTGGGAAAAATATTTTTTAAAATAGTGATCTGTGATTTCCCCTGTTTGATTACTACAACATAAATTATTAAATAAATAATTGCATTTTGTTATTGAAAATATTGAATTCATTTCTTGATTATTATTGTATAAAAAAATATTGAATATTGAATGTGTTAAAGAAATTATTAAATAATTACATTTAGTTAATAATTTTAAAACTTCTTGAATACTTTTATTCTAATATTCATTCCTTGATTACCATTAATTACCTGATTAAAATTTATTACAAATATACATAATAATAATAGTATTAAAAAATAATAATATTTTTATTTTTATTATTAATAAATTAAGAATTAAAACTTCGTATGACAAAAAAATGGAACACAAAAATCGTAACAACAATTTGGTGCAAAATGAATGGCAAAAGTCATATTAACCATTTTGGTAAAAATGGTGCGGTGTTGGGTTGGAGATGGATTGCACCAAATTTTTGGCCATACGATGAAATGGTGTAAGGGTCGGAGATGCTCTTACATCATAGTGACTCAGATCCCGATCAGCGACATCCACCAGAAAATGATTTGCCTTGACCATCATCCTAGTCCCAACTGTTCCAAACCCAGGCCTTGCCGGAAGCCTAGTAGCTTTGGTAGACGCCGGCGGCAACTGCTGTTGATGCGATTGTACGGCCTCCGTTGGCGGAGCCTGTTGTACCGGCTGAGCCACAGGCTCCGAAGACGAAGAGGAGGGCTGAAGCGTGAGCTTCTGCTCAACTTCGCTGCTCAGTGACGAAACCGGCGCAGCAGGAGCCGGAGCCACCGGCTGAGAAGAAGGCTGAGGAGCATTATAAACTCCCGAGTGTACTGATCCACGGCCACGACCTGGACCTGGACCTCCGCCTCCGCCACGTCCAGTTGATGGCGATGGTGGACCTCCGCCTCCGCTACGTCCAGTTGATGGCGATGGCTGACCTCGACCGCCACCGCCTCGTCCTCGTCCTCGTCCACGCCCAGACATTGAAAGATTTTTTGAGAGAGATTCAGCAAAATTAACTGTTTGCAAAGGGAGTGGGTAATGGATTTGAGCTACGTGCAAAGTGTGAGGGGGAGTGGGTGTGTCGATTCAGATTAACATTTTATAAAATAAGTGTTTGGGAAATTTGCAGTCTCACTCCCCAAACATTGTCAATTAGAGTAATTGAATCCTCATTCAAGTTTATTCAATTTTCTAATACGTGAATGCATTTATGCCATTTTTTTTAACGCACTTCGATTCTTTTGAATGGAAATTATAAAAATTGTCTTTAACAAAATAATGCCATGTATACAAATAGTAGATTATGCACATATGATGTGTAGATGATGTGAGTGAAATGACAATGGCAATTAAATATCCGCAAAATTTACTTATTGATCTTATCGTAAATGATCATCAATTAAATGGTTTAAATGTGAGTTTAGGTGGAAAAATACGATTAGTTTGATTAAAGGAGATCAAATATGTCCCATATTTTTACTTTTAATTTGACTTATCATGTCTTCCACCTAATGCTTATTTGAAAAGGAAAAAAATAACATAACGAGAATGAAAATAAAATTTGGAAATAATAAGCTCGTGTTTGGTACACATTAAAAATTTCATTTTCATTTTTTTACTAATTTTCAACCAAACATTCTTCAATAAAATAATATTTTTCATCACATCAATAATTTTTTCTTATTTTTAACCACTCATTCTCCATTAATCTACTATTCCAGAATACATTCTTCCAAAATAATGTAGTTTAAACACACTCTAAGTAAATGATCACACCCTAAGTAAGTGATATTTATGAATCTGTTAAATTTAATTTTTGACATTGATTTTAAATTATAAAGAAATTATAGAGCCTGTTTGGTAGAGATTAAAATTGAATTAAGCCTCTGTTTGATCCTCATTAAAATTTTCATTCTTATTCTTCTGCTCATTTTCAACCATACATTCTTTAATAAAATAATATTTTTCTATCACATCAATAACTTTTCCTTCATCTTCAATCACACATTTTCCATCAATCCATTATTTCAAAATACATGCTTTCAAATTAATATCTATCAAACACACTCTAAAAATGAAAAATTCACCGTTATTGTTGACTTTTATTAGACGGGTGGAACCCAATAACGACTATATTTTAAATTTTAATTGAATTTTAATTGTTACCATACAGGTTCATAGTGAAACTTGAATGCACCATTAAACTATGTTATCTATGGGACTAGATAGCATCATTTTTTTCCTACCGTTTTAATTGATTTTGGAAAATTATAATGGATGAACTAGCATACTTCTATTTAAATTTGGACACCTTGATTTAAGAGACTATTTAACGATATTACATAGGACCTTGTTATTCGTACGCGAATGTTTACACACCCGTGTACACGGGTCCACTGTTCCCTCACAATGTGGGGGGAAATTATTTTATTTAGACGCGGGTACGAATGGATTAATGCAATTACATATGATTTTTATTAAGGAGGACTACTATATGAGGGGAGTGTAAACGGGCGGGTACGAATGGATTAATCCAATTACATATGGTTTTTATTAAGGAGGACTTGCTCCGACATTGATTTTTAAATTCCATAAAGGTAAATAAATAGTGGGGATCTAGGAACTTTTTGTGTTAAAATTAGGGACTTTGGTTGCAAATATCTCTTGGGTATTGTCAATTGACAGACAATTGCAGACTTGCAGTGTACGGACGTAGGAAATGTGTGCTTGCACAAGAAGTAATTGGAGGAATTGAACTGCCCCATGAAGTGCTGCTTTCGAAGAAGGAGACGAATAGAACGAAACAATAATCAACCATTAATTAATAAAAAAAATTCGTTAAATAATTTATAATCAGAAATAATAAATATTTCGTAATATATTTTTGCCCTTGATGCCCATTATTTTAAAAAAAATTAAATTAAATTTACATGCAAAATATTTTATTATATGAATGCATGACTGAAAATAATCATGTAATAAAAGAGTTCTAAAACAATAGACACCAAACATAAGCTTTACTCGATAATTGATGGATATAGTGAAATATGCCACAATGAAAAATTACACTGGTTGTTAATTATTTAAAACCAAAAATGTTAACTTGTTCGATTGAAGAAAAAATTGGTGGGTGTTTGGTATGTATTAAAATTAGATTTTTATTAGATTGTGATAGAAGTTTTTAAAATATGTTGTTGAAAATCTATGATACCATAAAGTATGTAGTTAATATTGATTATTTGACTGTAACTTAAGCCATGTCGGAGCTGATTGTAAAGGAGACAAAATTGATTTTCAAACCGTTATTCATCAATTCAGCCGTGTTTAGTTGACTTTTATTTCTAACATGCGGGCCCCACCTTGAAAAACAACGGTAAAAAAATCAGGATTTTTGAGCTTAAAATTGGCTTTAGCCATGCCCTTAAATTAGAATCTAATTTTAATTCGAAACGAACAGGACCTTGATTTTGCAATGCATCACTCGTATGATTTCAGAATAATTCTCTATGCACGGAAATAGTTTCACAAAATTAATATAGAGAGAACTATTAATTCTGCAAAACTATTTATGTACGTGTAGCATTGTTCATGTTTTTATCGCATCGTTTGAAGATAAAAAATCGTAACTTATAGCGAAAATCTCAAGTTAAATAATCATTAAAAATTATGTGGAAGAAACCCTCCTACTACAAATATCACCCCTTTGATTAGTTGCACGTCTAGGATTGAACTAACCAAAAAAAAAGGATTAAAATATTTTTTAAAATTATTAAAAAATTAACGAGAAATTCTAAAAGAGTTGGCACTACCACCCTAAATCCGCCATTGTCATTGCAATCCCCTGTTTGAGTCTATTTTTATCAAAACTCATTTTTTATCATATATTTTCCATAAAATAATTTTATATGAAACAAAAAAAAAAATTACTTTTTAATCACACATTTTAAAAAAAAAATCATTATTATAAAAATCATTTTTCTCAAAAAGTGTGGCGGCTTATTTGTATCAATCATCCACTAACCAAGGACGGGCCCATGACCAAAAATGGGCCCATAGATGACCATGGCGAACCTATCATAAGAGGGTATTAGGGTTGTCAATGCATGCGTAGAGGGCATTAATTATTAACGTCCTAAAAAGCAATATCTTTCTCTTAATTGTTGTGAGTAAAGCAACAAAATGCATTGATTGAGTTAGCTGTCTTGTTAAGCTTTCACCTTGATGAAACTCGGTAGTCGGCACTCTAGCTCGCTTAATACTATGATTAATTTTATTAATTATTGTTATATATGGACTAACTAGACCCCAATATACCCTACATGACATTTGGACATGAGGCCCGTACTTCACGTCATTCTATCGGAAACGGTATGTCCAACCCCTGTGAAGGGGCCGAACCACTTGACTGAAGCCGAATCCATTTGACTAGGTCGATCCACATGAAAGAACTGAACCCCTTGTACAAGGGAGAGGCTACGAGGAGGGATAGCATGTGATATTTTATGAGATCTTTGGTATTGATTGATGTGATAATTCATTACTATCGTCGCCTTAATCCAATCAACCAAGTCGAGTCTAAGCATCCTTTCAGGTTTATGGGTAACAAAATCGCATTAGCATTTAATGATTACGATTGATTGATGCATTTGACAAGAGGCCTCGGCCATATGGATAGGCCATGTATACTTTTATCCTACGATCAACATTCATCATTTTTAACTACAAAAGCTTACAATGTGTCATTCTAAAGATAATGCAACTTTAAACTCTCAAGTCATAACTTTGGTCCGGTAATACTCTCTACATAAACTCAAAAATCAAACCCTTTTTGATACTGGAGCTGGCATCTAAAACTCGCCCACACTTATATACTTATTACCTCAATTGACTTGAGTGTCGAAGTGCGCACTACCAATTCCATCACAGCCAAAGGAAGCCATGTGTGCCTAACGATTTGTCATAATGTGCATGAATCAACCTTGTGTAGACGCAAGAAACATTGAGATTTGTTGGTCAAGTTAGAAGTGCAAAAAAATTGAGGTCAACAATTATAATTGAAACTCGAGCCCCTCTTTGATAGGGATTAAAATTGAATTTTTATTAGATTTTGATAAAAAAAAAAAAAAAAAATGATGAAAATGTGTGATTAAAAAGTTATGTGTCCCATAAAATGTTGTTAAAATTAATTATTAACTTTGATTTAGATTAAAATTTTAATTTTAATTTCTATCAAATAGGAATTGACTCTATTGCAACAAGTGAATAATATTTATTGATAAAAATAAAGGATGAATAAGTTAATAATATTTATCGATATTGTGAAAAGTATTATTAAGAAAATTATTATCTCAATTTGAACATTAAATTAATAAAGATTTTTTTTTTTTTTGTATAAACATGCATCAATTCTATACTTATGCATGGAAGGAATTAAAGTATGCCCTTGTTTGGGCTCCAATTTTTCAAGAGAATGAATTTTAGAATAGAAAAAAGTTGAAGAATATGTGGCTATAAAATAAATAAATAAAATTGATTTACGTGTAAAATTATTTTATAGGAAAATATGTGATAGAAAATGAGCGTAAAAAAATGAGTTTTTATAAAAATGAAACCCAAACATGGGCTATGTATAACTTCTAAAAACGGGTCTTCCATTCCAGTTTTGGGTAAATCAATTTTTTTTTTTAATTTTTTTTTTTTGTTGACTTTTACCATTTGAACACCGAGTTTAACTCCTCGGTGTAGACACCTTTTTTATTGGTCATGAATAATGAACTATACACCAAGTTGTCAAACTCACGTAGGAAAGCCCTTTTTCTTTTTTATTGATCTGGTTCGGTTTGGTGGTGGGGTTGACATGGATTATGATGTGACAAGTGTTTTTATTTTCCGTACATACACGTGTCTCAACGAGAATAAAAAATGAAGTGACATGTTTGACTATCTTTAATGACATTCCTTGTACGTATGAAATAAATCATTTTTTATGGGTTAACGGTGGAAATGCGTGATTATTTATTCAATTTTGCTAGTGTTACATCACCATTTATATAAGGATGTCCATCCCCTCGCATGAGGGTAGGACCCATTTGAATAAAAAAATATTTTATACAAGCGGGTCCCACCCCATATGAGGAGTATGTACATTTTTTGATGTACAAATTAAGAGAGTGTTTGGTGCACATTAAAATGAGAAAATGCATTCTTTTGATGTGATGTGATGAGAGATATGTGGTTGAAAAAGAAGGAAAAGTTATTGATGTGATGGAAAATATTATTTTATTGAAAAATGTGTGGTTGAAAATGAGTAGAAGAATGAGAATGAAAAAAATAATGTGGGACAAACAGGGCAGATTAAA
>CAIGRO010105771.1:0-25112 GCA_903798355.1 Fraxinus baroniana | reverse complement strand
TAATTACGGAGAAAAGAATTTAAATTTGTTTGTGGGGTAGCATTCTAATTTGTTGATTTTGGAGGGCAATGGACCTAATTACCTCTATAATATTGGTATCTTGGGCTGGACTTAGCCTATATTATTAAATAAAAATTAAAATTAAAATTTTAAAAAAATGCCAAAGTTCAGGGTGGGCCCGTGCCCACCCTGGGCCACACTGGGCTCCGCCCATGCTGAGACCTTCCTCCTCCTTGAGCCCTCCTACTCTTCCTTCCAATTTTAAAGGATTTCACACCACCTTTGCTCTGATATCACTTGTTGGAGTTATGGACACCACATATCTCTACACTGGTATGATATTGTCCACTTTGGGCCTAAGCCCTCATGGATTTGCTTTTGGGCTTTACCCCAAAAGGCCTCATACCAATGGAGATATTGTCCTACCCTTATAAACTCATCATGACTTCTTTTGCTCCCAACACCTAGACTTCTTTTGCTCCCAACAATTCCAAATATGAAGTTCGCTGTACATATTACATGGAATAGGGTATATTTGGTACGTACTACACAATAAGGTTGCAAAGTAGCATGATGTTGACTATATTTCTTCTTTAACAATGTGGAATGTTGTCTAGTTGCGTACACAAGATTTGCCTAGTATAGTTTGTAATTACAACGTTACGTTGTTGGAATTGACGAGTTCTCCAAAAAAACAGAAGGGATGGGAAAAAAAATTGTATCGACTACGAACATAACAGGAGGGAAAGTCAAATTTAAATGTGATTAAAAAAAATTAAATTGATCCTGAATCTTTAATTTCTGAAAAGAAAAAGAAAAACATACTGTTCTTTTTTGTTGGCATATAGTCATCTTGCCTGGAAATCCAATTCTGCTCAATTTTGCAGATATCTGCTTCTATCAGGCTTGTCTCCTGGATCCCATCTAGATAGCTGGGATGGTGATATCCTATGAGAAATTAAAATATTCTTTTTTTTTTTCTTTAGGAAATACTTTTATAGATTGTTCATGAAGGTTAACTAAATAAAAATTGACATTACATTATTAAAAAAGTTAAAATTCCATCCATTATATTGTCCAGTGCTGCACAAAAACTAAGTGCGTTACAGTTCCCTGTGCGGATGAGGAATCCATCTGGGCACCATTTTCCAGCAGTCATGGGCTTTACCATAGCACATGATTGATAACATTTTCTCTTTTTTATTTGCGGGACTTTAATTCTATTGGATGATTTGAAAACCATATTTTCTACCTACTAAATACATTATTAGATTACTGTCAAGAATTATTAAGCAGAGTTTGACTCCATTCAATTATTCAACCAAACTTAACTGCTCAAGAATTTGGGATGCAAATTCACCTACTCTCCACTCATCAAAAGACCAAAGAATACATGTACTGATGCAGAAAGAGGGACTCACATGGCTAATGCAAAACTTATTGCTGCAATAAAATTCAATTATCTTTCCCTTGTGGCTCTTCCCATTGTGCTTTTGCTCATTGCTGGCATATATATAAAAGTCACAGAAAATAAGCAGTGGATGGTAGAAGTAGAAGCTCAGGCACCGAAGAATAACTCGTCATCAGAATGTAACTTGTTTAGGGGAAAATGGGTATTCGATAACCAGTCTTACCCTCTGTACAAAGAGCAAAAATGCTTGTTTTTGGCGAATGAGTTTGCTTGCGAGAAGTATGGCAGGAAGGACTTGAAGTATCAGAACTGGAGGTGGCAGCCTCACCAGTGTGACCTTCCAAGGTACGCACTCTGATATGAAAATGTTACGGTTTTTTGCTCCTATATGAATTCGAACTCTAAAATATCCAAATCTATTCGTGTTGCAAAGGTTCAATGCCACAAGTTTGTTAAACAGGTTAAGAGGTAAGAGGCTTGTGTTTGTTGGCGATTCAATGAACAGAAATCAATGGGATTCACTGGTCTGCTTGGTTGAATCGTCAATTCCTTCATCGTCTAAATCGAGACAGATAATCGGCAATTTATTCACCTTCAAGGCCATTGTGAGTTCCAACTGCTTCACATTTGGTATTTGCTTTTAATCATTTTGCACAGGCAGTATTTTTTTTTTTTGGGACTTTGGGTTCTACCCCAAAAGACTAATCTATTAGGTTAAATTACCCAATTGCTTTATGAGCCGACGTGGGACTTATGCTTGCACATCTCCAATGGCGTTATTAACATGTGAAATTTCTTGAAGTTCAGGAATACAATGTCTCCATTGATTTCTATTGGTCCCCGTTGCTAGTTGAATCCAACTCAGATGATCCGGTGAACCACAGTTTACCAGACCGAATTGTTAGAGTTCAGGCAATAGAGAAACATGCCAGGCATTGGACTGATGCAGATATTATCATCTTTAACTCATATCTTTGGTGGCTAAGGCCTACCATGAAGGTTCTGTAAGTAAATTCTTCGAACACCTATCTGCAAGGAATTCATGAAACTAGAAACTTTTGCTCCAAAATTTGTGATAGCGTTAAATGACACAACATATTCTGTAACATTAATCAGGTGGGGATCATTTGAAAGCCCTGATGGAATCTACAAAGAAATAGACATGCTAAGAAGTTATGAAATGGCTCTAAAGACATGGTCAGATTGGTTGGAAATCAATGTTAATAGAAGCAAGACACAACTATACTTCATTAGCATGTCCCCAGCTCACCTAAGGTATGTAACATATTTTTCTAATTTTTCACTGCTATGGCTGATTGGCTGTGACAAAAATTAAACCAATCTTGGCTCATGTCAATGGTACAAATATCATATGTCATGTGATATTTAATATTTGCAGAGGTGATGAATGGGGCACTAGTGCAAATCAAAACTGCTATAAAGAAACAGAACCAATATTCCAGAAAGGCTACTTGGAAAGTGAAACAAATCAGAAGATGATGAGAATAGTAGAGAGTTCTATTGAGGAATTAAAATCAAGAGATTTGGAGGTACAAATACTCAACATAACACAGCTTTCAGAGTATCGAAAAGATGCTCATCCATCTATCTACAGAAAACAAAGGGTGGCTATTACTGAAGAGCAAATGTTGAATCCTAGAAGTTATGCAGATTGTGCACATTGGTGCCTTCCAGGAGTGCCCGATGCCTGGAATGAGATTTTGTATGCTTATATTATTAAGTACAGCAACATCCATTGAAACTGGCATTTGGATGTCCCATTGTTTAACGGTTTAAGTTTTCATATGGGTCGATTAAATGTGATATGAGAGCAAGTAAATGTCTTGAGTTCGAGTCATGAAGCCACATATCTAAATATTGTGTGCATGTCCAGTCTTTGACTAAAGTGAACCTGGCTTGCACTTGAGGAGGCTGTGTAAAGACAAAATATAAATAAAACCAAGCGTTCCTTTTCTATTAACTTGAGCATTTAGAGAACTGATTTAGTTTTCCATAAGTTGTGGCGAATTTGTAGAAGTTTTTTGTGAAGAACAAGTTAAGATTCCAGTTTTGCTACTACAAAAAATATTTATCATGTTTAAGCTTTGGCTTTGAACTTGTGTAACTTACCCACCCCAGAGGAAAATACCTGCTGCCTTGTATTGAGGAAAATACTGACAATTTGGCAAATCTGCTATAGAAATAATGGTGTATTCGATAGGATGGATTATACAGGACACAACACAATTAAGGCTAAAAAAGAAAAATAGAAGGAGTTTTAAGTGGTTCGGTACTTGGTGTACCATCACGTGCTAAAACAAAAAGAACTTCACCAGACGACAAAAGGAGAATACAAAAGAGTATTACATACCAAGTCCCAATTTCTCCACAAAATACTCTCAACGCCCACAAAAGGAGAGGCTCTTAATTTCCTCTAGATGTGTGATTAAACTCAATTGAAATAGTTAAGCAGTTATACTTGTCATTTCTTGATCCGTATCTAATTTTGATGGACAGCAGCTCATCAGACTGATCTCTTCAGTTTTCCTACTGGTAATTTCTCCCTTGTTTGGACTAGCAGGAGTATGGAATGGGATGTTTATCTTTATGACTCTGTGAGTAGTAGCTGGAGCTTTATGGTAAACTGATTCTACCTCCTCCCCTCACCCCACGAATAAAAAAGGAAAGGATGTAAAATGGCATCTGATCTAGGAACATATGGAAAAAGAATGATTCTATGTGAAGATTTTTGTCTGTGCTATGTGTTCCTTATAATATCCTGATTCCTGACTATGCTGTCGTGTAGTCTGTTTCTCTTTGACACATGAATTGCATCCCCTTTATGCACAATAATGAAATTTATTCTTAATTGAAAAATGGAAAGTTGGGTTCTCTTTTATGGAAATATTTGAATCTGTAGACATTTTATAATTTTGTGGCCAAACATCGTGAGGATATTCGAAAAGCCACCTTTGGCAATGCCCAATGATGAATTTCTTCTAACTTGCAAATTGTTCCACTGGATGCTCTTGATTTTAGGCTAAGCACAAGAAGTGGACCATGGAAATAGCTTCAGTTTGGTGTTGAAAAGGATGGAAACTGAGCCTCAAAAAGTAATTTGTCCAAGGCTCTTTCCATTATTTGCATATTGGTGACCGCCATTAGGTTCATGTGAAAAACAATGGCGAATGACCCTCTATGAACACATACACCAGGTAGACAATTCGCAACTATATATAACCTAGACTAAACTGATGCAGCTTCCTGTTGTAGATTTGTTGTCTGAGATTTCTAGGCTGCTCTTGCTGACTGGCGATATTGCTTTTATTGAACTGCTGACAACATACATCCTAGTTTGATGATAAAGTTGTACATTGAAAGAACGCATCCTAGAATATTTATGAGACAAGGAGGACTTGATGGTTCCCAAACTTTGTTCAGTAGGACTTTTGATGATTTATCAACTTCTGCAAAATTGACCAACAAAATCAAGGCCCCCACCCCCATTGTATATTTTTCACTTCCAATTTATAATGAGTTTCAACTTAGAATATATTAACAGATTCGATTGAGAAATGCAAATTTCGATCAGAGTTCTGCTGTAGGTGTGTGTACAGTTAAACTAACGGAAAATACCAGATTTTATTTAAGCCAGACATTATAAAAAATAAGTGAATGAATGAATAATGCTTACAAATCCTAACTGTATGTATACTTTAGAATAAAAAGATTCTTGTCTGCTTATATCTGTTGTCCTGCTTCCTCCCCTTTCATTCAGTTTTTCCGGCAACCGCACCAGCATCAGCATCACCGGAGCCTTCTGCTGTGCTGGCTGCCAGCTCTGGCCTTATCTCCTCCAGTTTCTGAAGAACTTCCCGAGCTTCAGGCCGCGCTGATGGAGAAGGGTCCACACAATGCAGAGCTAATTTTAATGTATTTAGCAATTCATCACCAGTGTTGGATTCATCCCGGATAAGCTCCACATCAAAAACTTCATTAGTCCACTCCTCTTTCACAATAGATGCCACCCATTGGGGCAGGTCGAGGCCATCGGTCGCCTCGCTGGGTGATTTTCCTGTTAAGAGCTCCAATATGACTACTCCAAGGCTGTAGACATCAGTCTTGGTGCTTGCATTCTTGAGTTTCGAAAGCTCTGGTGCACAATATCCCATCGTCCCTGCAGTTGCAATCATGTTGGTGTTTGCAGCAGTTGTCATCAGTCGATATAGGCCAAAATCTGCAATTTTGGGATTGTTGTGCTCGTCAAGTTGTACGTTGCTCGATGCAAGACTCCCATGTTTTATATTTTCTTCAGTGTGAAGGTAGCAGAGTCCTCTGGTTATGCCAATAGCTATGGTCAATCTTGTTGGCCAGGGAATGCTCGTTTCCGGTCCTCTTGCTGCATAGAAAAACATGTCATAGATAGTTAATATAATCAATCAGGTCATGTTCGGTATGCAATTCAAGACACGAGTCATAGGGAATGCTCGTTTCTGGTCCTCTTGCTGCATAGAAAAACATGTCATAGATAGGTAATAATATAATCAATCAGGTCATGTTCGGTATGCAATACAAGGCACGAGTTGACCACAAACTACATAAAATTTCAGCTTAGTTTTATTGCTTACCATGAAGGAAGGACGAGAGACTGCCATTCGACATATAATCATAGACGAGAAGCTTCTCTCCTTTAGGTCCCATGTAATAAGCTCTAAGGGCCAAGATATTCGGATGTCGAACCTTTCCAAGTTCTGCAACATCGATTTCAAACTCTTTCTGTGCTTTTGTCATCTTCTCCCTTAGCCTCTTCACAGCAACTTGATTACCATCCTCCAATGTTGCTTTGTACGCGGTCCCATAACTGCTCTTTCCCATTATTTCTGCAGTAGCACATAATAAATCGTCAGCTGTAAAGACAAATGGACCATCAAAGTGGACTAGTTTTCCTCCAGCTTCACCACCGGATTCAACTTCCCTTTCTGCACCCGGAACTGGCTTTGCACCTTGACCTATGGAAGCCAGCCCCTTTTTACCGTCTTTAGTTTTTGAAGCTGCTCTTTTTCTGATCAAGCAACAAAGCAATACACAGCATAGAATTAGTAGAACAACTAGAAGGGCTCCGGCTGCTATGAGAATTATGTCCTTCGTACTCAGTTTTCGATGGTGAGTCTTTGGTGCCCCTTTTGAAGGGGAAGGAAGATTTTCCTGTGGGGGAGAAGCACATGGAGTTGAGCTACTGTATCCACACAGCTGAAGATTACCCATAAAAGAGCTTGAATTGAACTTCCTCGCCAAAACAGATGGAACAACACCGGAGAGATTATTATATGAAACGTCAAAAGAAGCAAGATTTGATAAATTGACAAGGGAATTGGGAATTTCCCCGGTGAGATGGTTTTCAGATAAATCGAGGAAGGTGATACCAGAGATATTCCCAATAGTATCTGGAATATGGCCTTTGAACTGGTTGTTGCTCAAGTTCAGAAGGGAGAGATTTCTTAATTTCCCAACGGAATCTGGAATTTGGTTATCGAGTTGGTTGTTTTCAAGATTTAAGGTTACCAGAGAAGAGAGGCTACCAAATTCATTAGGTATGGCCCCATCAATTTGGTTATGACTCAGATTAATCTCTTCAAGTAACCCCAGTTTGCTAAGAGAAGCCGGAATTTTCCCAGAAAGAAAGTTATGATCTAGAGTCAGAGAGTGGAGTTGATAAGAATGGTTTACTGATTTGGTACCCCAAGTATTAGGAATTGAGCCTGAAAGATTATTGTGTTGAAGAGCAAGAAAAATAAGAGAGGGAGACTGAGAAAGGCTTAAAGGGATAGGCCCTGAAATAGAATTGAAGCTCAGATTGAGTCTATATAACCTGGTGGAATTTGCTAGACTGGGAGGAATCATTCCATTGAGTTGATTATTACTAACATCAAGAGTCTGAAGAAGTGGGCAGTTACCAATTGATGGAGGGATTGAGCCTGAAAGCCGGTTATTGAAAAGATATACTCCCCGGAGGTTTGGAAGGAACCCGAGAGAAATAGGAACAGGGCCGGCTAGAACATTGTCGTGGAGGCTAATTTTGCGAAGAGCCTGAAGCTGGCTGATTTTCTCCGAGATTCGGCCACTCAATCCCTTCCATGGGAGCTGGATAGCAATAACCTGGCCATTAACACACTTTATTCCAATCCACCCACCAGAACAAGCCCCAATACCACTGTCATTCCAGCTCCTCAAGACCCCTCTCGAATCAACAAATTCGTGTTTCAAGGCCCTGAGAGCTTGATAATCGGCTTGCGTTACAATGACCCCATCCCATTTCTTGCCTGAAACAAGTCCAAAACTGAAAAACAGTAGCAGAAAAACACAGAATAATTTGTGGGTTCTTAGCCATGAATCTTGCTTCCATTTTTCTTCCTTCTTATATGAATCACAACTCCAATCAGCTTCTCCTTCAGGCTCAAATTGGATAATCTCTGGTGGGTCGTTGCTTAATTGAGTCAACAACTGAATTTGATCATCCATGAACTTTCAAAGAAACCCAAATTGTTTAACGAGAACAAGGATTAAGCAAGAAACAAGTATAAAACTCTAATTCTCTATCTAACTAACTATATTTTTCTCTCTCTCTCAAACTTTTTTTTCTGGGTGCTGCTTTACACTGCAACCTTAGTACAGAAATTTATTGAAAGAACCGAGACAAAAGGAGATAAATAAGAGAAGAGGTAAGAAAGAGAGTGTGTCTGGAAACAGGGCATGTGAAAATCTTTTAAGGAGGGAGAGGGAGAGAATCTAGGGCTTACGAAGAATGAAAATGAAGACAAAGTCAGTGTTCAGTAGAAGGAGACGTTTACACTGTTTTTTTCCAATTTATCCCAACGGCTAGTTTTCTTTGATAGTACAGTATTTATTTATTTTTGTTGACAAATAGTCCGTGTTTGACGCGGGAATGCTCTAACGGCTATTTTCTGGTAGGGTTCCACCTGCTCGTGGCACCTGACAGCTTTTTATTGACCGTTATTCATCTTTGACTGTTCAAACTCTTCTTTGTTGCACTTCAATTTTCTCCTTACAGCTTTTTGGTGTATCATTTCTTCATCATTTACTTATTAAAATAAATAATTTTTTTATCATACAAAATCAAAATTGATAAATTATGGAGGATTTCTACTACATGGATTACTTAAAGGCCAAACGGCGCCCTGCTGTTGGAGGGGCGGCTGGCATGTACTACATTTTCTACTACATGGATTACTTAAAGGCCAAGTGGCCAGCGCCCCTCCAATTGGAGGCGCCACTTGGCCTTTAAGTAACCCATTTTGTACATATAGAATAATCCATTAGGTATTTATCAGTAACCTAAGAATTTAAGAAATAAAACCAAATAATCCTGTAATATCTCATTGTAATGTTGTTAAGAGAGGTGTATTATGGTCATGTTATTCTCGTACGCTTCTTTTGCTAATGACCATTCTTTTTTCCGTTGTTGCTACATGTACATTACACATTACAGATTAATTTACCAACAGATAGTGATGAGATTTGATTGAATCAAAATCTTATCAATCAAACAATTGAAAAAAAAAATCTCCTTAAACTTTCGTTTTGACGCCTCATCAATTTGTAAAAGATTGTGTAAATAGTAATGTACAACAAACATTCTTTCCTTTTCATCTCATTTGCAGTTTGCCGGTGTTACTTTGAAATGAAGTTTGTTTTTTTACTAAACAAATCAATATACTTCATAAAAGTAGGGAACTATACGCGTAGATTATGTATTTAAAAGTATTTTGTAATTAGGGATGACTATTTGAGCTCCCCATCGCCCGTTCCTATTCAAGCGACAGGATGGTTTCGAGGCAAAAATTGTTCCACATTTTTTGTCTAATTATTTAAAAGTAAAAATAAAATTTATTTAAAATAATCTAAGTCCAACTTTTTTATATCCAAACTCAAAACAGATTACACAAGTCCACTAGCCCAATTTTCCCAAATTACCCATCATAAGTTGAACATAATTACCAAATTACCTACCATAATCTTATATTTGAAGAAGAGGACTCTGCAGCTTGTGACAACTTATTTGTGCAATGTACCAAAATTTACTTGCATTATTGTTGTATTTATATGGATGAGTATGTAAAGGATACACGATTTAAAGCCATTCTCTCTTTCACAACATAGAGAACTACGAAGAACACATAAGTCCAAATTTCTTCTACAAATGACCAGTGAAAAAAGTGTCAATTATAATGCAATAGCATAACTTCCGTAAGGATGTATCCTATTCACCTAAAGTATAAACAATTTACTTGGTGATGAGGGAGAGAATATTATTGGAGAAAAAAGCATGAAGGTTGAATACATCAAGAATATCGGACAATGGGAAGTGTTGGGTAACCCATTGTGCCATCATCCGGGGGGACACAGATCAAATTTGCCCATTATTCAAAATTGCTCTTATGGAAAACTAATTGCAATTTTTTTTTCCTTATATCACATCTTGTATGCTTGTCTAGCTTAACACGCGCTGCAAATTTAGAATCCTATGCCCAAGATTTTGTTCAACTTAATCATCGGCAAGGCCATCGCGACATGCTCACAACTCTTTCAAGTCTACCTGAATTGCAAAACTTTTTCCTAATATCACATCTTGTATGCTTGTCTACCAGTCAACATTCTAGTTCAGGGACAGCTAAAGAGACAATCTAACACGCACTGCAGATTTAGACCCCTTCGCCCAAGATTTTGTTCAACTTGATCACCAGCCAGACCATAGCAACTTGCTCACTTACGTGTGCATAGCACGGAGAACTCAGTTGACTCCATAATTCAGCTTTGCATCACATTGGGTTTCGGTGATACTACAAATCTTCACTAACTCGTAGCACCTTAGTACGAGGAATCTCCTAAAACATGGGATGATTTCAGGCCTCTAAACAATCACAAGACTCACTTACATGGTAAAATGAGCTACAAGATCTAGTTTCTTTCGAGTAACAAATTCAATCCAACCCAAGCAATCTTGATCAACTGAGGGTTCATATGGGTTCAATTATTATAACTTCAGAATTATCCTGGTTTAAAGAGGTAGCGGCATATTTCGGTTTCCATCAAATTCCCATAGAACCATATGCATCAAGAAACAAATAATGAAACAATTAATCATTTCCCAAGGTTTTGAGAGCAAGTCTCAGTAATTCAATCAACAATAGGTTCAGATCCTTTCAACACTTTCGTATAAATAAAAGAATTAAAAGTATATCCAACATCACTGTGTTTGGGGGAAGAAAAAAAGAGATGACAAAATCAGAACTTGATATCAAAATTAATTCAATTAAACATACACACTGTATCCAGGGGTTTCTTGCAGGAAAAAAAAAAGGTTCAATGTTTTTCCACCTACGAAAATCACAATATTAAAAAAAAAATTACGAATTTTACAGATCCAGTAACAATAGTAGTAGATATTGGCATAAACCTTCATTGAGATCCTTCCTTTTCAATTATTATTTTCTTCTTTTCTCTAAAGAAAATTATGAATTAATATCATTACCGCCATTGTTTTAATTAATCCGTCCTCAGATCCTGGCAGGCACAGGTGGTGCGGCAGCGGCAGCGGCAGCACCGGTGAAGTAAGAAAGGAAGCCAGGAACACCGGCCTGCGGCTCCTGCTCATCAAGGAAAAGATCCTCTGGAGCCCTAAAGGCACCGTGCAAGCAAACAATGGCGACACCAACCATGAGAGCAGAAACGAGAACGGAACCCACGCTTGTAAGAAAGATCACAACAACGGTGGAGGCGATCAAGCCCAAAAGAGTCTCGCGGTCGGAAAATTGGCGTCCCAAGATTGTGAGTGGCGGATCAGAGGCAGATCGGAAAATGTAGAGGAAAAGCCAGGCGGCGAGAAGGCCAGCGAGGAGGAAGAGGGAAAGAGGATTAGTTAACAACGAGATCGCGAGCACAACAGTGACGATCGAGATGTAATTAATCCGGAAATACGTGTAGTTCTTGCGAATCCTAAGGGTAGCTTCTGAGATCGACTCAGGCTTCGAGAAAGCAGACCGGTCTACGAGCTCCGGCCAAGGGCGGCTATTGGAGAGACCGGATCGGACGGTGCCGGAGATTTGGGAAAACAGTGAACGGACGGCAGATTGTTGAGTGGAGGTGGTGATGGTTGTAACGTCGGTTGTGGTTTGGGGATTGGAAATTGGGAGAATTGCTGGAGAGGAATTAGCCATTTTTGTCGGTTGTTCGTTTCGGAGATCTGTGGGGTAGAAAAATACATATCTATATGTAGGGAGCGTTTTTGCTTAATCGACACGGTTTGGGGTAGCGAAATGAGAAGGAAATTGGATCCATGGAAGGTGAAATGTTCCTCTATCATCGATTTACCTAAGCTTTAAAAATATTTAAAATTATTTTCTCAAAAGTAAATATTAAATTTAAATAAAAAAAATAACTATATTAGCCTTTTTATATCGATCATCTAAATATTCTCGACGTATCCACACATATCAACTTTGGGTATGCGTCGAGGACTTTTCTTAAGAGTATAATATGAGGGTTACTTTAGTGTTTTACCCTAAAAAAGTAGGGATACATTATGTTCTAAACCAATAATTCTTTCGTCTAATCTAATCTTCTTTGTGCTTTTAGAGTTTGGATGTAAATCCTAAAGGTAAAGGAAAGCATAATATAATTTGATCCATGATTTATTTATATGTGACCGAATGCTTTAATTGCCAATCGAAATAGTATTGTGTCACATATAGGTGGTTGTTGAGAATTACAAAACCTAATTCTATTCAATCGATAGCAATTAATTNAAATCCTAAAGGTAAAGGAAAGCATAATATAATTTGATCCATGATTTATTTATATGTGACCGAATGCTTTAATTGCCAATCGAAATAGTATTGTGTCACATATAGGTGGTTGTTGAGAATTACAAAACCTAATTCTATTCAATCGATAGCAATTAATTACAAAAAAGAAAAATAGACACTCAAGAATACGTAAGATTTATAAAGGTATATGAGACTACATCCTCTTCGATCGTTGTACTAATTTATTATGATGAAAATAAGTTTAGAGAAAATCGCACACTCTATCTTCTCTACCCTTTCATTTTTATGATAATAATAAAGCACTAACGATGATTCCCATTTTACAAGACAAATTTGAAGAAAACGACATAATGAGCATTCTCAAGGCCTGTTTGTCTCCCATTTTGGGAGAAGAAATAGAGTTTTGAATAGTATTTTTTGAAGAATGTGTAGCTGAAAAGTAAAGTAGTTTTATTGGTTTGTGTGTAAAATATTTTATTGAGTGTATATGTGGTAGGAATTGTTTACTGTAACAAATAATGTTTGAGAAAATGAATGACAAACAGGGGCTCAATATTATGCCTTGAAGATGACTCTAACCTCCACGTTCTTTAGCATGAGATTTTGAGTCTCACGTGTCTACCATTTTCTACACAATGGCAATAATTAGACATCACAACTTTAGTAGTGGTGACTTGAATAGTAAATGAACGATGGTTGGAAATATGAAGGAAAATATTGAAGTTTCTTGCTTTCTACAGTAACTTAACTTGCACCCCTGTTTCCCTCTTAATAGAAAACTTGTTCTACTATGCTTGGATGACAGCATTGACATGAGTGCTATGAGAAATCTTGTCTAGAATGAACAGATTCCCAATGAATTCTTCAATTCTCTCCCAATGCCATCCACAAGACATTGAGGAATTATTTTGGTTGGACTCACAAAATATTATACGACATATATTGCTTTTTCTTCATGCAGAAACGAGTATTGAATGGTGAAAGTTTGTTTGAATTGTGGCTGATATCTGTGATCATGAAGAATAAGATGTCGAGTGTTGATAGTAAATGAGCAGCTACCAGTGGTCAATCTTGAACTTGTGTGTAGGATAGGACTTGTTTCTCAGTTTTATAATGGTATTTGTTCCCATCTGCAATGAAATCTACTTACGAGAGAAATATGGAGTCTTGTTTTTTCTTTGTATTTTTTTTTTTTTTTTTGGTCTTGGTGAATGATTTCTGTCCTCTTTTTAACAAGTCAGATACAAAGAGAATTGGAGCTGCTAAATTTTCATGGCAGGCATTGGGGAGGGATCGGAAGGTTGGCGATATGGGATAGAGGTATGGGATTTTGGCTTGCTATTCCTCATTTGTTTATTTATTTATGTACGAAAGATTCAAAGAAGGTCGTAGCTAGTAGAATTTGGGAAATTATTGGAATCGACAGATCAAATACCAAGGAGGAATTCGAGAAAAAATCTGAAGTGTATGTTGGATCCCAATTAAATAGTGCATGTCTCTCGGAGTACAAAATTCAATACTTCATGCTATTATTTAACTGACATGAGTATGTCTGTCCAATTAAATAGTGAGTTTCAGTTATTGAAATCCTTTCAGGGAATTGTTATCACGTCATACTCAGCTCTAGTGACAACTCTTGTATCTAACTCTCCCATAATCATCGGTGTATGTAACGTAATCCAGATAAAATGGAAGAAGGTACGAGGACCCAATCATTTTTCAAATTATGAATAGTTAGAAGTGAAATGCTGGAAAATGGAAGAAGGTATTACTATGTACAGGTCAACGTGGCAGCCTGTGTAAAATATCTCAATTGAAGAGGAGAAAAAGAAGAACATAATTTTGAGAGAAGAAAAAATCAATCTGGCAAATATTATTTTTCTGTTCTTTTAATTTGTACATATGGAGTATATATATATATATACACGTTCAAAGCAAAACAAAGAAGAAAGTTTACAGTTGTCATCTAACTAACTAAGCCAGTCAAATAGTTACAGCTGTTAAAAACTAATTTAAGATACATCAGCTTGCTTCTTGTGTTGAACAGACTTGCACTCGGCTTCCCTTGACTTCGATTCTAAAGCTTCAGGGTAAGATTGTAGATTCCAACACCCCCCTCCCTCAAGATGAGAATGAATATTTATCATTCTCATCTTGCGTATCAAATGATGAAAATGAAGTGAACCAATGGGTTTGGTGAGGATGTCTGCTACCTGATGCTTAGAAGGAATGTGGATAATTTTGATCAACCCTTCTTGCAGCTTTTCTTTGACCAAGTGACAATCAAGTTGGATATGCTTTGTCCTTTCATGTTGAACCGGGTCAGATGCAATATCTAAGGCTGGCTTGTAATCTGTATACAGCAAATCAAGTTTGGAATGTGGAATCTGCAAGTTATCCAGCAAGTAAACTAGCCACTGCAACTCACAAGTAGTGGAGGCTAGGGCCTGATTTTCATATTCAGCTGATGATCAACTAACAGTGGGTTATTTCTTAGATTTCCAGGATATCAATGAGTCACCAAGAAAAATCATGAAGCCCAAAACACTTCTCCTTGTATCTATGCATCCACCCTAATCACTATTAGAATATGCCTTAAAGTGCAAATCAGAGTTTGCATCCAAAAAAATGCCATGTCCTCGAGTGACTTTAATATACCTGAGAACCCTTTCAGCAGCATTTAAATGAGAAAGGCTGGGATTAGCCATAAACTAACTAAGGGCCTGGACTGAGTAGGACAAATCAGGCGGTGTTATAGTAAGGTACAAGAGCCTGCCTATGAGTCTTCTAAAACGAGCAGGATTTGGCAGAGGGGAAGAACCATCATCAGCACTGAGTTTTAGCGTCAATTCCATTGGAAATGCTCCAGGTTTACAACCTGAAAAACGTCCTCCAGGATATCTAGAGCATATTTTCGTTGGCATAAAGTGATGCCTTTTTCTTATTGAGCCACTTTAATGCCTAAAATATATTTCAACTATCCCAAATCCTTAATAGTGAAAGAATCATGTAAAAATTTCTTAATAGAAGCTATTTCACCCATGCTGTTGGAAGCAAGAATAACATCATCCACATAAATCAAAAGTTCTATGAAAGTTCTTGAGTTATGTTTGATGAAGAGAGAAGAATCAGACTTGCCTTGGACAAAACCAAAATGAAGTAAGGAAGTAGCAACTTTGAAAACCATTGTCACGAGGCCTGCTTTAGGTAATAGAGACTCTTCTTGAGTTTACAAACTCTCGTATCAGTGGATGGGCAGTATCCCGGTGGTAATTGCATGTAAACCTCATCATTTAACTCTCCATGAAGAAAGGCATTATTTACATCAAGTTGAAGTAAATGCCAATGCTTAATGGCTGGAATAGCTAACAAAGTTCTAACAGTCGTCATTTTAGCCACGGGAGAAAAAGTGTCAAAATAATCGAGACCTTCTTGCTGGGTGTAGCATTTTGCTACTAACCTAGCCTTGTATCCATCAGCTTTAAACTTGACTCGATATACCCATTTACAACCAATTGCAGTTTTGTTTGGAGGCAAAAATGTAAGATCTCATGTATTATTTAATTCAAGAGCTTTGATTTCTTCAGACATGACTTTTTGCCAATGAGGGTAAGATTTAGCTTGATTGAAAGTCTTTGGTTCAAAAGTAGAGGACAAAATAGAGATATAGGCAGCATAGTTGGAAGGTAGATGCTTGGAAGACAAAAAGTTATGAATAGCATAAGGATTACCAGATGAAGGAACACATCAGCTGGGAAAGTCAAGAGCTCGTGAATCAGATCTGATCATAGTACCACAACAGAATTGGTTTAGATATGAAGGAGGATTCCTTGTTCTTGTAGATCTTCTAAGAGATGAATCTTCAGATATAGGTGCAAGATGTGAAAGGGAAATTTTTCGAATTACAGGAAGAGAAATCTGTGATGGAGGAGGAAAGATATGATAAAAAATTTGGGGAAAATCAGGAAAGAAAAAGGGAATATGGACTGTGTTTGGGATAGAAGGAATTTTTTTTTCATGAAATGAAACATTTCGAGAGACAAAAATGCTTTAGGTGGTAAGATCAAGCACTTTGCATTTATATTTGGTGGACAACCAACAAAAATGCATTTGGTGGCTCTAGGATGGAATTTGCCTCTGCCAGCCTTTAATGTGTTAGCAAAACACAGACAACCGAAGGCTCTCAAGTAATTATATGTAGGTATCATGTGAAACAAGAGGTCAAAAAGAATGGTTTTACCTAAGATAGAAGGAGTTCGATTAATGAGATGTGTGGCTGTTAAAACCGATTTAGTCCAGTAAGTGAGAGATAATTTTGACTAGAATAAAAAAGCTCTAGAAACGTTTAACAAGGGCTGATGTTTCCTTTCAACACGACCATTTTGCTCAGGAGTTTCGACATAAGATAGTTGATAAACTATACCAGTTTCATGGTAAAAAAAAAGAGGCATAATAAACTCCTGGCCATTGTCCGTTCGAAGGGTTTAAACTGGAACATTAAATTGTGTTTTGACATATGTGATGAATTTCTTGAGTAAATTCTGAACCTCAGATTTTGCTTTTAAAAGAAAAAGCCAAGTAAACATTGTATGATCATCCACAACAGTAAGAAACAACTTAAAGCCATAATGGGAAATAATAGAGAAAGGGCCCAAAATATCATAATGAAGTAATTGAAAAGCTGCATTTGATTTATTGTGAGATACAGGAAAAGAAAGTTTCTTCTGTTTAGCTAGGAGACAGATTTCACAAACATGATCAGTTGATGATCTTACATCAGAATTAACAGAACTAATGCGTTTGAGTTTGGCATGAGATAAATGACCTAAATTAAAATGCCATAATTTTGGAGTGACATAAGAAGAAGTAGCTAAAAAAGGGGGCACCAGAAGCAAATAAGTCCTTTTGCAAAACAGCAAAAGAGTGTGAAAGGTGGTACATACCATTTCTAACTTCAGCAAGCCCAATCATCTTCCATGTGTTGAGATCCAGCGTGACACACTTTGAATGAAAGAAAAATAGGGCAATAGAGTTATCCTTAGTCAATCTAGAAGCAGATATAAGATTGATGTGAAAAGAAGGAATGTAAAGTGCATTATGGAGAATGAGATGAGGAGAGACTAACAGTACCAGTAAAAACAATTGGAACTGATTGACCATTTGGCAAATATACAGAGGCAGGTGCTGTAGGGAGCATGATGGAAGTAAACAAGTGAGAAGAACAAATAATGTGATCTGTTGCTCCAGTGTCTACTATCCTAGGAAAAGTATTATCTAGAGATGCAGTAGCCAAACAAAAATTGGAGGGATTACCTGTTGTGGAAACAGTGTGAATTGCAAAAGTGGAATTGACAGGTTGTGTGGAGAGGCTATTAGCAAAAGTAATCAATTTCTAAAGTTGCTCTTGAGAAAATGGCATGGATGAAGTATTTGTATTTTGCTCCAAAGAAGATGCAATGTTTACAACTGGCAGACGAGCGGGATTAAGTCGTTTTCCTCGAGGTCCCTTCCAACCAGGAGGATATTCTATAAGCTGGAAGCACTTATCCACTAGATGTCCAGAAAATCTACAATGAGAACAGATGACATCTGATTTCACCTTTCCTTTACCAAACTTAGGAACATGTGAAGAAGACTGAGTAGCAGCCATAGCATGAGAGTCAATTGGAATGTCCACTGCATTCGTGAGAGATCTTTGACTGTCTTCTTGAATGAGCAAAGAAAATACTTTACTCATGGAAGGTAAGGGGAAATGAGCAATAGCTGAATCCGGATTTGTGAAAAGGACTCATGCAGACCAATTTAGAACTTCATAACAAAATCTGCTTGTTGGCGATCGACGAGATTTGTCAAAATATCACATGAGCATCGATCCAGAAAGCCACAACTACAAGTAGGAAGGGGACAATAGCTGACATAATCATCCCATAAGGCTTTGAAATTACTAAAATAGTCAGTAATCGTACTCGATCCCTGAGAGATCGAACTTAATGAACGCTCCAAAGCAAAAACTCGAGGACCGTCACTTCGCAAATAGCGAGTCCTCAATTCAGTCTAGATATCAATAGCAGTGTTGCAATATAGAAAACTACCTCGATTTCCTTGGAGATGGAGTTCATAAGCCAGGAGAGAACGAGATTGTTAGCTCGTAGCCACGCAGTTTTAAGCCTAGCACTAGAATTTGGTTGAGGTAGAGATCCATCAATAAATGCAACCTTGTTCTTGACAGTGAGGGCAATTGAAATAGATCGGCTCCAAGCTACATAGTTATCGCCGCAGAACACTTCAGAAACGAGCAGCGCACCAGGATTGTCGCTATGGTGCAAATAGTAAGGACTTGAAGAATCATCTGAATGATTAGAACTCGAGTAATCAATAGTTTCTCCCAAATCTCCCATGGAAAAGGATGTGATTCAGCAGCAAAAGCGAAAACTCACGATGATACCATGTAAAAAATCTCAATTGAAGAGATGAGAAAAAGAAGAACAGAATTCTGAGAAGAAAAAAATCAATCTGGGAAATATTATTTTTCTATTCTTTTAATTTGTACATAGGGAGTATATATATATATACACACACACGCACATGTGCAAAGCAAAACAAAGAAGAAAGATTACAGCTGTCATCTAACTAACTAAACCAATCAAATAGTTGCAGCTGTTTAAAACTAATTTAACATACATCAGCTTGCTTCTTGTGTTGAACAGACTTGCACTTGGCTTCCCTTGACTTCAATTCTAAAGCTTCAAGGTAAGATTGTAGATTCCAACAGTCTGGGAGAAATTGGCTTCTATATATGTGTGTATATACCTTGAAATGGACAACAAAAACCTTGAAGCGTAGGCCGTGACTGATCGAAACAAATGGCTGAGGCAACATTTACCCCAGACAATGAAAAGGTGAAAAAGGATCAACCTATTTGTACAACCATGGATGACAATGTGGTTGACAATGTATGAGTAGTCAAAAAATTGATTGCTGCAAAGACGAGTTATTTTTCAAACTGTCTTACCACGTGACATGTTGTCGACAAAATTATCATCCACGATCCTACACCAAACATGATTGGGAAAAATTTAGGCTACTGAGTGGCCATACAATACCTGCTGTTAGTTTAAGCGGATGGGAATCTGAATCTGAATCGCCTGGAGACTGTTTCCAGTACTGCCATTGTTGAGGTACATAAATTACAAGATTTTTAACAAAAATGTAGATTAAAACAGTAAAACTTGGCAGATTTTTAAGGATATAGGAATGAATCAGAGAGGCGTTTTTGTATCTCAATCTTCATGTTTATGACTTACCTAGTAGTCTCTGCCTGTGTGGTTTTTCTATACTAAAATGTGGACAAAACTGTGAATACTGGTGGCTGCAGGTTGGTTACAGGCATGTAGATACCGCATGGGAGTATGAAGTTTAAGACGAGGTTCGTTACTGCTTTTATAATTTTTTCTGGGATGAAAAGCATTAGCTTGTTTATATTTAAATTTAGAGTTTAGATGGACAGCCTCAAAGTAAAAACGAAGAATGATAGAATCTGATCCATGGCTTAATTTATCGAATTGTTTGGATAATGAGGAGCCTCAAACACACACTTTGAACTTATGAAGGAAAATTTAAGCTTTGGTAAATAAACTAGAAGAAAATAGGTAGCATTGGCTTCAAATTGCTATCAGAATATAGAAAAGATAATGAAATTGCATGGTGTTTGACAGTAACTGGGACAAGAAAGGTTAGCTGATCCTCTCTTAGTATCTACCAGGTGGGAAAAGCAATCAAAGCGGCTGTACACGCTGGAGTGGAGAGGAAGACTCATTTTGTCACATCCAAGTTATGGTACATAACATATCCATGTGTTTCTTTTACTCTGCTGGTTAGAAGATGGATATATTGTAGATGTAACTAACTGGGAGTGGTTTGATGGTGAATTTAGGTGCGCTGGACTGACTCCCCAAAGGCTTCGTCCTGCACCCCAGAATACACTTCGAGAACTTGACCACATTGATCTCTATCTGGTGTTTTTCGTGTACGTTTTCTTTTTCTATGCAATATGTGGTAAATTTACATGTTAAAGTTTCGTTTCTCTATTTATATGTAAGATCCATTGGCCATTCCGCCTGAAATATGGAGCTAATAGACCTCCAAAAGCAGGGGACGTTTTGGATTTCTACATGGAAGGAGTTTGAAAGGAAATGGAAAAGCACTAATTTATTTCGTAGGTTTATACGGTTGCTTACTAGAAAACTTCTTGAACCCAGCTTGGATAACAGGGCTCCATGGAAACCCGTGAAGAACGAACAAATATTTCAAGATTCTCAAGAAAATATGATATATGGTTTTTCTTACTGCAAAAACGTGTATTGAACGGTGAAATTTTGTTCGTGAACAAGACAGATGGACCTTACAAGAGCATTGCCGATATTTGGGATCACGAAGACTTGTTTGGTTCGCATTATTTTCAAAATTCATCTCTCTTATTTTCAGTAACACATTTTTCAATAAAATAATGACACACGAACTCAAAAAAATTCCTTATTTTTTAACCATATATCACTATTCCAAAATGCATTTTTGAAAAAAAAAATTTCTCTATTTATATGTAAGATCCATTGGCCATTCCGCCTGAAATATGGAGCTAATAGACCTCCAAAAGCAGGGGACGTTTTGGATTTCTACATGGAAGGAGTTTGAAAGGAAATGGAAAAGTACACTAATTTATTTCGTAAGTTTATACTGTTGCTTACTATAAAACTTCTTAAAACCAGCTTGGATAACAGGGCTCCATGGAAACCCGTGTAGAACGAACGAATATGTCAAGATTCTCAAGAAAATATGATATATGGTTTTTCTTACTGCAAAAACGTGTATTGAACGTCGAAATTTTGTTTGTGAACAAGACAGATGGACCTTACAAGAGCATTGCCGATATTTGGGATCACGAAGACTTGTTTGGTTCGCATTATTTTCAAAATTCATCTCTCTTATTTTCAGTAACACATTTTTCAATAAAATAAAGACACACAAACTCAAAAAAATTCCTTATTTTTTAACCATATATTTTTCATCAAATCACTATTCCAAAACGCATTTTTGAAAAAAATAAAATGAAATGAAATGAAACTCAAACACAAGACATGGGAGAGTTGGCAGTAAATGAGCAAGTGTATGTCCATGTAACAATGATACTTTCATTTCAAATGTGAAACAAATTGTTGAAGATCTAGTAAAATTAAAGTCTCTATTCTAAAAACGACTCCGCGAATATTTTTGAAATTGAAACATACACAAGGTTACAACAGATGCTACAACCGGACGGAGCAAAGGAAGAGAGGTGGTCACCACCACTGATGCACCAAAACTCCGCTTGCTCTAAGGGAAGTAAACAAATCCAAGCATTGCCCATATGTTTTCTGATACTTGCTGCTCCTCTCACCCGGGCAGCATTTCTGCCATCTATTGTAATGGCATTCGAGAAAGATTTCATCGATCAAGCATATTGCTCCAGTCTCAAACAACCTTGGAATCAGATCAAATTCAGTTCCTTCAATGTCCATCTTCATCACCACATAGTCCCTCTCCGACACTGTTTTCTTCAACCATTCTGCGAAATCAAATCCTGGAATCTCATCCACATCACCAGTGGATACATAACCACCCGACGACTGAACTGGTCGAATCCTGCCCATCCCTCTACCTTTCTCTGTGTTTTTATTCCCTGGGCCTTGATTAATCTCGAAGAACAAGCTCTCATTCCTCACCCAAGCCGCGTAGGGCAATAATGTGACCCCTTTCTTGTACTCGTACTGTTTATGGAAAATCCTATCGGCCTCGATTGCATATATTTCAAACGTCTTATTTTGCTTCGGATATTGCTTTTTAAACCAACTCACAATGCTTGATCCATAGCTTCTAGCTCCAACATCAACATACACGTACCTCTGCTTAAAACTTATATCAGCCATTGAAGGCAAATACTTTATATTCTGTATATTCTTCTTCAATGTAATCCATGGTTTTTTTGGCTCTTCATCTATCAGAGGCTCGGCTTTATGAATCAATTTCAGTTTATACCCCGGAACAGAGCATTTATTCATGGAGTTGGCACCCGAATTCTCCTTCTGCAGGCCAAGAATTTGTTGTCTATATCCATTCCCACTGATCTTTTGCATAACAATTTCGCGAATTAACGGCATCTCTGGATCGAATCCGTGAATTTCCCTACTCTTCACCAATTTACAACAGTTAAACAAAGCTAGAAAGGAATTGAAACTATATTCATCTGTCGACCCTGTGTGGACCACCAGAAACCCTTCGGGCTTCAATGTCCGATCAATCTCCGCTGCAAGATCCCCCGGCCTTGCTGATTTCTCAAAAAGTCCACTGCCGGAAAACAGAAAATCAAAAGTCTCATCATTGAAAGGCTGCTTGAAGCCTTGCCCTGCAATCACCAAAGGCTTGGAAGCTTTTTTGAAAATTCCAATCGAATCCTCAACTCCAATATCTTTCAACGCAAAAACATCTGATCCCATCTGTGTATCGACGCACAGGACCTTAAAATTGGTACTCAAAACGCCGTCCGAAATCAAATCTTGGAAGATAGAGGAGTAGAACCGTACGCCTTTTTGAAATTCATCGGTGGCCCAGAGACCGGGTAGCTTCTGGGGAGTCGCCAGAGCCGATTTTCCGCCTGTGGAGATGACTGCAGACGATGGTTTACTGAGCTGGCCAACGCCTGTCACAACGTTGATATTTTCCGGCACCGAGAAGAAGCAGAAATCGCCGAGGTCACAGGATTCTCCCCGGAGAGTTATAAGGTAAGCGAATCCAATAGCAACCATAATAACAAAAAATAGAATCAGACGCACAAGAAAATTTCTCAGAAATCTCAGCATCCCTGTATTACGCTCCATAACTTTAAGCAAAAAATCAAGACTTTTGAAAAAATTAAAAAAGAACAAAGAATCTTCGTATGTGTGTATAAATTTGTGTATGCAATTTGTATATCTCTTTCTCTGCGTCAAAAAATAAAAAATAAAAGGGAGGATTATAATTTAGCGCGAACAGAATCGAGCAGAAGTATGGTTTGCGCCGATGAGAGAACGGACGATGGAGGGGCAAGAGCAGGGTAAATTCAAAGTAACGGGAGGGGCAAAACGGGAAAACATGGTTTGGTTTGATTATTTGTAGCCAAAACTTACTCCCATAAGCAGTAATTTGTGTTCATACCGCAAAATTAGTATATTTGAATGATGAAGACTATTTTCAGTGTGCGGGTTTTATTTGAGCTTGTTTATGGTGGAATCTGGCGAGGCGGAGGCGCGGGCTGTGGCGGCGGAGAAGAAAAGGCGAGAGAATATATAGGGAGAAGAAGACGGTTGCTGAACCACGCGGAATTGATGGAAGCTTCTTTCCGGAATGTATTGGGGTTATAAACACGATAATTGTGCTTATGTGGATTTTTTTTTAAGGAAAATTTAGAGTCTGGGTCCCCAATCTTTCCTGTGGTGTATTTATAGGTCCCTAAACTTCAAAAATAGTGTTATGAGTCTCCAATCTACTTAAATATGTGAGATTGAAACCATCAATATGAACTTTAAATAGCACGAGACTTTTGAATTGGTAAAAATGTTGAAGTAGTTTGACATTTTAACCATCCAGTACTAAGTCGCATGAAAAGCATTTTCGATTTTATTATACATATTGTCAATTTTGGTCACACACGGAGACCTTAACTTATAGATTAAAATAGATTAACTAGTTAAAATTACAGTTTTATAGGTTGGGTGTATAAGTCGGCACAGAGTTAGCCAAATGTTATCTTTTAAGTATAGTTGTCGTTTAATCGAAAAAAGTCACAATTTCGCGGACCCTATTTCTTAAATCGTGTGCAAATGAATTATATGAAACGTGTTACCTAATAAATCTTCCAATTGTGGGATTTTGACAAAATTGTAGTAAGAGTTTGGAGTGATAGCGACAATTGCAAGTACAAGAAGTTCAAATTAAATGGTTTTGGACCTTTGGTTGTCGTGACAGATAGGCAATACGCGCTTGCAATTAAAATGACACCTAAGATTTGATAAGATTGCATGAATAATGGGACAACCATGTGGTGTAATAAATAATAATGGATCCATCTCCAAAGAATTTATAAATAATTTAAATTTATAAAATAAGTGATATATAAATAACATTTGCGTGTTCATCAAAATATGAATAGTGTTATTTATCCTCACTGAAGTTACAAATACAGTTTAGGTGACGTTAATGTGACATTAAATGATATGTGAAATTAAATGACTTTCATTTAACCTGTCATTTAGAATCATCTAAACTGTGTTTCTAACCCAATTGGGGATGAATAACATTACTCTTAAAATATATCTGAAAGAAAATGAAGTTTGATAATTTAAAAATTTTAACGATGAAAACGTATAAATAATTTGTAATCGCTAAAACTTTTGTTAACAACCCGTGCGACCCCGAGATCCCTAGTCTCGAGCAGCCTTCTCCCCTTATTTAGGTCAACAAGTCCAAAATATTCGGCACATATACATGCTTATGTGTAGGATATTGTATAATACTTACATATGATGACATCATTAGTGCACTATTCGATAATATAGATTATACGTATAGTTGTTGCCGACCTTACTATTGTCAAATAATATTTCTTATCTTAATTATCAAACATAGAATCGAAGTACAAGTTGCCTGTAGCTCTACCCCACGTATAAATATTAAATGCACTAAAATGCAAGATCCAAAGGGGTCATAATGGAATGATTTTTATGATCCAACACCAATCTCATAATAAACTATGATTAATGACTTTATTATAGTTTTTTTTTTTTTTT